>CAUYON010135166.1:0-47966 GCA_963573935.1 Arctocebus calabarensis | reverse complement strand
CATTAAGGATTTATTTATTTATTTATTTATTTTGAGACAGAGCCTCAAGCTGTCACCCTGGGTAGAATGCTGTGGCATCACAGCTCACAGCAACCTCCAATTCCTGGGCTCAAGCGAGTCTCTTGCCTCTGCCTCCCAAGTAGCTGGGACTAGAGGCACCTGCCACAATGCCCGGCCATTTTTTGGTTGCAGCCGTCATTGTTGTTTGGCAGGTCCGGGCTGGATTCGAACCCACCAGCTCAGGTGTACGTGGCTGGTGCCTTAGCCCGCTGAGCCACAGGCGCTGAGCCCCCATTAAGGATTTAAACCATTCCTCCCTGAGAAGTAGAATCTGCTCTACTTGTCTACATCTGCCCTCATTGCCGTCTTGCTCAGGGATGTTCTTCTTTTAAATTATATTTTTCCTCATTATAGAAGTAATTATTGCAAGTTGATGGGGGAAATTTTGGATAACATTGAAGAGTACAGAATAAAGAAAACATTAAAATCTCTTATCATTTTGCCATGCAGAAGTAACTAGTATTCCGATTATAGTATCTCCAAAGTTGTAGTGGAAAGCAAGTTTCAGAACTTGATTTTCTCATTTAATATACCAGTTTTGTGTGTTAATTCTCCATTAACACAAAACTTTATGCAAGTGTTTAAAATTTTGCTCGGTTGAGCATTTTGGTAACTTTCTGGTTTTAATCATAATTTATGCCATCGTGAGCATCTTTATAATAAATATGTGTTGCATTTCAGATTTTTCCTTAGGATAATTTTCTAATAGGGAAGGGACAAAGAAGACAGCGTGTGTTGGCTAACAGAAAACTTGAGCAGAAGGTGCGAGGGAGCAGAGGACCTGGCTCACGGTGGAACTGAGAACAGCTGAGTAGGCCCAGAGCCTAGGGAGCCAGGGAGTGCTCAGGAAGCCTCGAGGGGTCAGGTTGGCAGGTTACAGAGATGCTGGAGAACTTGGGCTTTCACCTGAGGGCCGCAAGGAGCTACAGGAGGAGTACAAGCAAGAGACTGACTGGACTTGGAACTTGGAGATGGGGGGTTTAGTAAGTCCATCTGGTAGCAACTTGAAGAGTGGGTGGCAGGTGGGGAGGCCAGAGAGGAAGCTTGAAAATGATTCAGGTGAGCCGTGGTAGAAATCTGAATAGTGAAGTAACAGTAAGGGAGGAAAGAAGAGCAGGTAGGCTTGGAGCAGATGTAGGAGGTCAAAGCCACAGGGCTTGGTGATGGGTTGCAGTGAGGCAGGAGGAGGTGGTGCTGTGGAGGAACACAGGCTTCTGGCTTGCGTGGCTGGTTGGACAGTGATCCCAGCTGCCTCCCGTCCAAGTGCAGGTGTCCAGGAAGCACTGAATAGAAGGTTTAGAGTTCGAATGGGCTAGCAGCGTGAAGTTGGGAGTTATCTGGGAATAACTAAAAAAAGTTTCATCTTTGCCATAAATCTAAAGAGAAAGAGAGCGAGAATTACCTGGAGCCCTGAGAATGGAAGAGGAGGGGAGGGGAAGGAACAGAAGGAGCGGTGAGAGAGTAAGAAGACAGGAGCGTGCTGGGCCGTGGACACCACACCATGTGGTGTCCCCAGGCAGGCAAGAGGCTGGCAGACGACCCGCCGTGGACAGAGTCCATGTGGAAAACCAGGGGGCAGGGGGCAAGATGGAATGACGGAGCCCCAGCTGCAGGAATAGCATAACTCTGCCATTTTGTAGCCACCAAGCAAAATGAACTGAGTGTAGATAAACCTGGACGGAGTTGTTTTACACCTACTAATGGGAATGGGGGGCCTCGGCTCTGCCAAACACTGATTTTAGTGACACTATCTACTTCATATTGGCTCCCTTCTACTTTTAACATTCCCCCATTCATGCTCCTTAGGTTCGTTGAAATAACCCACTAAGGTCATGTCTTTTAAGGCCGTGGGTCACACTAAGATGTTGGCAGCACACTGTTTCTTCTGCTACAGACGATCTCTTTAATTTCTGAATTGGTGGTGTTGAGTAAGTAAGCCCCCTTAAGGAAGCAGATTTAAAATTGCGTAGAGGTTCAAAAGAAAGCAGGTCATATCTGGTTGGAAGTTAAAAGAAGAATATTCTGATAAACCTTGGTCAGAGAACCACCTCCTCACGACCTAAACTGGAGGCTGTCAATGAAATTCTCAGCAACCGCACTGGAGGCCAGGGTGGCCCAGTGCAGGAGCGTGGGAATGTTCCTGTCCTACAGCTCAGTGGATCAGATGCCACTTCCCAGCGGTCAGGCTACTTGGCAGTGGTGGTCACAGCTAGACAGTGGTGTAGCCATCAAGAAGTGCTGTTTTGTGACTCCTGATACTAATGTTGAGACAAGAATTTTTCTGTTCAGTAGGCCAATGATATTGAGCATAATAACTGGTGCTTACTGCTCCAGAAGCTTAGATGTTGTGCCAGCCACTTTTCTCTCCACTTTAGCTTTGTTGCCTGTGTGTAGTTTGAATCTACTTCCCCGTGCTGATCATGCTTGTCAGGTGTTAGAATCATCTAGTCAGACCTTTGCTGAATGCTTCTCCACTGTTCATCATTATGCCTGCACGTGGGCAATTATGTTTGATTCACACAGAAGGCTAATGCCTTGAGCCAGGTTTAGAAAATTAGGGATTAATGTCTCCCAATGCAGAGCTGATGCCATTTTTTCAGGAAAAGCAATGATCTTTATAGAATCTCTTTACAACAACATTCTTATTTGGCCTCCACTAAGTTTTATGTGGTGCAGCAGAGTAAGCTCACTGTATAAATCAGGACTTTCTCTGACAAAGTAACCCATTTAAACCCAAAATCAAATGTCCTGGAAAGAACTCACAGAGCCCCCAGAGACTCTAAGCACTAGAAGCAAGACCCTTTTTCTTTCCCCTGCCCACCTCTCTTTCTCCACTCCCTCCCAGGCTATCTGCCTCGGCCTCGTAGTGTCCTGAAGGCTTCTAAGTGGGGGGAATCTTGGCCACAGGCAGCTCCACACTGGGATAGCGTCAGCTTAGTAACCTGGTGGAAGAAGAGAAACCTTTCCTCCTTCCAAACACAGAATCCCGAGGAAAGTCTGAATGACCCAATGTGGTTCCTGAGCCCTCCACCGAGGCCAAGGCGCCCAGAGGCCAGGAGTTGGGTCCTGAGATTGGGAGGCTGGAGAGCGCAGTGCTGTGAGGGCAGCACCCCCCACAGTTGGAGTAGGGGAGGATCTGTCCTCCAAACGGAATGACCACGGAGAACTAAGAGAAAGGAGAACACAAAACCCATGTTGACCACACTCCATGTCAAGATGTGCTTTCTTCTTGAATACCTTTTGTTCTTGTCCCAGTGTCCTCATGAGTCACAATGAAATGCTCCTGTTTTTGGATTTAGATCAGTACTCAGTATGTTTTTCTACCATTTATCATATAATTTTTTTTTATTTCCTTATGCCCTACATTATACGTGTAATGTAGGAGATTGGACAATTAAGTTCACAAACTCATGCTAGAAAAAGTGCTTTGAAGGGTGGACTGGGGGCTGGCGTCAGTGCACAGCTTTCCGGGGGGCACTTTGAAGGTGACTGTGGTGATATTCGGCAGTCAGGTAGGTACGTAGCACATTTTCTAGGATGAGTTTGCAAACTTACTTGTCCAACCTCATATGCTGAGATGCAGTTATTATAGTTTTAAAGGGGCTTTCACATACAATAGTTAATTTAATTCTTACACCTTCTAAGCCATTTGTTATTTTATTAACTCTATTTTATAAACAGAAAGTCTTAGAGAGGTTCTGTGGCTTTCCCAAGACTACCGATACAGAATAACTGAGAGGCTTGATGAAGGCAGATCTGGCTCCTTTGACTGTTCTCCTGGGTGTCACATGCCTTAGGTATCATCTGTTACCTGTGGGGTATTTTTCGATCTTTATTTGTCTGTCTGTCCCTGAAGAACTGAGACTGTGCCAGCTACTTTTATCACACAGCCCACCCCCCGACCTCCTGCCGTGCTGCAGATCTTGTGAAGGTTGAGTCAGTGAAGCTGCCTGGTGATGACCTTGGGGTTCAAGTATAGGCACAACTGGGAGCCTTTGAGGTTGTGGACCCAACGCCCACTAAGAATCAGCACAGGGCCTGCAGTGGGAGCCGGCTCCACAAAGCCCTAGGACGCTGCCAGGCTGGGCAGGGGCCTGCCTTATCTCACGGGGTCACTTGCTGCCTGTGCCCCTTCTCTGTCTGCCTGCTGAGAGGCCATAGAAACACTCAGCAGAAGTGGCCTGGAGGGGCAGCTCTTGTGGCTCAGTGGATAGGGCACTCTCATATAGGTGGCAGGTTTGAACCCTGCCCCAGCCAAACTGCAACAAAAAAAATAGCCAGGCGTTGTGGCAAGTGCCTGTAGTCCCAGCTACTTGGGAGGCTGAGGAAAGCGGATCACCTAAGCCCAGGAGTTGGAGGTTGCTGTGAGCTGTGATGTCATGGCACTTTACCAAGGGCAACATAGTCAGACTCTGTCTCAAAAAAAAAAAAAAGAAGGGGTCTTGAGCCATTTCTTAAGCAAAAGACACCCCCTCCCACATGCTGCATGAGTCTCACCCACCCTAAAGCTGTACCACCCGTGCTCACCTGGCCACGGCCACAAAACTCACCTAGCAGCTCAGGGCACCTGTGTTCCTCCTATTTAAATAAGTCTCTCTCTCTCACACACACACTATAAAGTTCATCCCTGAGGAACGTGTTCTCAGATGGAACAGAAAAGGGTCAGGCTGGCTCGGTGCCTGTGGCTCAGTGGGCTAAGGCGCCAGCCATGTAAACCTGAGCTGGCGGGTTCGAATCCAGCCTGGGCCCGCCAAACAACAATGATGGCTGCAACCCAAACAAAAATAGCCGGGCTTTGTGGCGGGCGCCTGTAGTCCCAGCTACTTGGGAGGCGAAGGCAGGAGACTCTCTTGAGCCCAGGAATTGGAGGTTGCTGTGAGCTGTAATGCTACAACACTCTACCCAGGACGACAGCTTGAGGCTCTGTCTCAAAAAAAAAAAAAAGAAAAGAAAAGAAAAGGGTCAGGCATTCCTTTAGCCTCTGGTCTTCCCGAGGACAGATTTGCTATGACAGCACAGCAGGTCGCGCCCCCTCCCTTGCCTCCGCGGTGGGCTTGCTCCCTTGCCCTCTGTCCAGGCTGCTGGCCCTGCTGCGGTGAGTCCTTGCCTCCTGGAGCTCGTGTCTCCACTGTGTTCCATGGTGTCTGCTGGGCCCTCCCTGGCTGCCCTGGGAAGCCTGTTTCATGACTTTCTCCCAATTCACAGCTCCCTATTCCAGTGTAAATCTAGGTAAGAACAGATGCTGTTCAAATCCAGGAGAGGGGTGTGTGTACCGGCATATGTACGTATGTTAGCTTCCTGTTGCTGCTGTAACAGATGTGGTGGTTTGTTGGTTTTTTTTTCACAGTTATGAAAGCCAGTAGTCTAAATTCAGTATCACTGGGCCAAAAATCAGGGTGTCAGCAGGGCCCATTCCCTTTGGAGGCTCTCGGGGAGGGTCCACCCTCACGGCAGCTCTTGCTTCTGGGTGCCGCCAGCAGTCCTTGGCTTGTGGTGACTTCACCGTAATCCTGGCCTCAGGGTTCGCGTTGCTACCTCCTCTCCTTTCTGTCTCAGACTCCCTTGGCCTCTGTCCTATAAGGCCATGTGTGGTTGTATTTAGGGCCTACGTGGATGATCTGGGGTAATCTCCCATCTCAAGAGCCTGTGTCACCACATCTGCAGTCCTTTTTTTTCCAAGTAAGGTAACATTCATGGGTGCCAGGGAATAGGATGTGGATATCTTTGGGGGGCACATTTAGGCTTACACACCTGAGTTCTGCTCCAAAGCTGCTCCTTTCACGACGGCTTCCCAGCACTACCCATGTGCTTCTGCCTTCTCTCCTCCCTCCTGCAGCGCCACGAGGTCCCTGGTGTCTTGTCACCAGTTCCCCACAGGGCAGAGGAAGGGACCTACCTTCTTGCCCAAAACCATTGACCCCATGGAACAGAAGGGGCCAGGCCTTACGTGGGGAGGAGCCCAGACAGGCCCATTTTGCTACCTTAAGATTCAAGTTATTTTGCTTTCATGTAGCTGCCTAGTGCAGAAAATGTCTCACCTCTGCCCTTTTGTGGAGATATGTCTAGAATTTAAAGTCAGTGAGGACAGAAAGTGCCTGGCTCCTGGCTTAGAGTCCAAAGCTCCTGGCAGTGTCTAAACCAACTAGATGCTCAGTTACCATCCGTCTCCTTGTGGACACTCCCTGGGCAGCCACGTGGACTCCTCCCTACTGTGGTCAGCCACCATCAGCCGGTCATCTCGCCGGCACCAAGGGTGGATTTGACAGTGCCAGCCCAGCTTCAGATGTCATGAGTGTTCCTCTGAATCTCCCTGTTTGGATGGAGACCCGCTATCTGGCCATTTTTAAAGCAGAAAGTAGAATTCTGTGCCAAATCCTTCGGCAGCTAAGAGAGGCTTGTGCTGTCGTCCTTCACACCGCAGACGTCTCGTGCTTGAAACACCAGCCGGTGGAGGGCTGGGAAAAGGCATTCCAGGCCTACAGAGTGAGCGTGAGCGGCTTTGGAGAAACCAGCGGTGAAGCTGTGGGCGGCTCCTATCTGCTCAGGCTGGGCAAGGTGGGGCGGGGGGATGAGAGAGGAGACTGTGGCACTGGAAACTTCCTCCTCTGGAGGAAGAATTCTCTTGAAAGGAAATGAAAGGCTCGGCGCCTGTGGCTCATTGGGCTAAGGTGCCAGCCACGTACACCTGAGCTGGCAGGTTCGAATCCAGCCCAGGCCCGCCAAACAACAGTGATGGCTGCAGCCAAAAAATGGCCGGGCGTTGTGGCAGGCACCTGCTGTCCCAGCTACTTGGGAGGCGGAGGCAAGAGACTCGCTTGACCCCAGGAATTGGAGGTTGCTGTGAGCTGTGATGCCATGGCACTCTATCCATGACACAGCTTTAGGCTCTGTCTCAAAAAAAAAAAAAGAAAGAAAGGAAATGAAAAACAGTTCCAGATGGTCTGCGGAAGACTTGTCTTGGTTGGAAACCTATGCTTACCTCCTTGTCAAGAATAACTACGTCTTTAAAATAAGGATCCAAATTTATCAGCCCACAAAAAAGATGACAGGATCCAGATGAAAAGTCTCTGGCTCGCTTCAGTTACCCTGCCTCCATTTTCACTTTTTATTTATGTGTTCCTCTTAGACACAGACATTGTCGAGGACTCCCTAGTGCCACGTTTTCATACATATATGCACAATTGAAGATTTTTTCAAACTCCAAACTTCACAGAGGACTTAATAGGAATAGATGTTGTGATAAATTAAAACAGAAGGCTTAGAGGGGCTATTTGAAAAACTTGAGAATTTGATACAATCTAAAAAATATAGGCTCGGCGCCTGTGGCTCAACGGGCTAAGGCACCAGCCACGTACACCTGAGCTGGAGGGTTCGAATCCAGCCCTGGGCCCGCCAAACAACAATGACGGCTGCAGCCAAAAAATGGCCGGGCGTTGTGGTGGGCGCCTGTGGTCCCAACTACTTGGGAGGCAGAGGCAGGAGACTCGCTTGAGCCCAGGAATTGGAGGTTGCTGGGAGCTGTGATACCACAGCACTCTATCCAGGGTGACAGCTTGAGGCTCTGTCTCAAAAAAAAATAAAATAAAATAAAAAATATATAATTCTGCCAATACCTTTGCTGAACAAAAAATATAAAACAAACTTTTAAAAAATATGCATATATATATATACACACACACATATATATATACACACACATATAATATGAGGGGAAAAAAGAAAGTTCTTGATGAGTCCAAAACATTACTGAGCACCTACTATGTACTGAGCCAGCCATGGGGATACAACAGTAAACCAGACCTAGACTATGTCCAGAAGTTTACATTCTGGCAGGGGAACAAGGCCAGTAGACAAGTGACTACAATCCGTGTGTTAAGTCCGGTAATGGGGGGTATACATCAAAGGGACGGTCAACCCATTACTGGAGGATCAGGAAAGGCTTTTTTTTTTTTTTTTTTTTTTTGAGACAGAGTCTTAAGCTGTCACTCTGGATAGAGTGCCGTGGCATCACATCTCACAGCAACCTCCCAATTCCTGGGCTCAAGCGAGTCTCTTGCCTCCACCTCCCAAGTAGCTGGGACTACAGGCGCCCACCACAACGCCCGGCCATTTTTTTTGGTTGCAGCTGTCATTGTTGTTTGGCGGGCCGGGGCTGGATTCGAACCCATCAGCTCAGGTGTATGTGGCTGGCGCCTTAGCCCGTTGAGCCACAGGCGCCGAGCCAGGAAAAGCTTTTAAAAGTGAGTCTGAAGGTTTGAATCCAGCCTGGGCCCGCCAAACATCAGTGACAGCTGCAACCAAAAAAATGGCCGGGCGTTGTGGCGGGCGCCTGTGGTCCCAGCTACTTGGGAGGCGGAGGCAAGAGACTCGCTTGAGCCCAGGAATTGGAGGTTGCTGTGAGCTATGATGCCATGGCACTCTATCCAGGGTGACAGCTTGAGGCTCTGTCTCAAAAAAAAAAAAAAAAAAGTGAGTCTGAGGCTAGGCACAGTGGCTCACACCTGTAACCCTGCACTCTGGGAGGCTGAGGTGGGAGGATCTGTTAAGCTCGGGAGTTCGAAACCAACCTGAGCAAGAGTGAGACCCCGTCTCTACTAAAAATATAAAAATTAGCCAGGTGTTGTGGCAGGCGCCTATAGTCCCAGCTACTTGGAAGGCTGAGGCAGAAGAATTTCTTGAGCCCAGGAGTTTGAGGTTGCTGTGACCCAGTCTGAGGCCAGCACTCTAGCCTGGGGCAACAGGGTGAGACTCTGTCTCCAAAAAAAATAAATAAGTAAGTAAATAAAAGTGACACCGAGAAACAAATAACAAATAGAAGTTGGTCTGAAAAAGAGACCAAGAATCTTTCAGGCAGGCAACAGCATGTTCAAAAGCCTAGCAGCAGAAGCATCGTGGGAGACGTGCGTGTTGGGTAAACCAAGAGACCAAAAGGTGCGTGACCTAGAGAGAAAGGCAGGTAGGATGGGGCAGAAAGTCAGAGGGAGTGCGGGAGAAAGCAAGCAGTCTGTTCCAGTCTCCCCCTCAAGCCAGTGCCCAGCCTCTTGTCCATGGAAACAGTTCTCCCCGAAGGCAGGATCCAGGCAGGCTAGTGAGCAGCCTCAGCCCCTCTGCTTTCTTCCACAGCATCTGGGACTCCAGGATAGCAGACCCTTTGGGCCCAAATTAGAAAACTAGGAGGAAGGCCCCCTGCATTGTCTCTCAGCCCAGACCTGATATTTCTGGGGCAGAGAAATTTGGATCCTGAAACTTGAAATCTTTCTAACAGGGTTCTGGACTTGTCCCCCAACCTGGAGCAGGTTATCAGATGCACAGCTTTAGTGTCACACCTTATTCCCCAGGGGAAATAAAGGTTCTTGGGATCACCTGAGGAGACACAAGAAATTTTAGAATCAGCTGACATGAAATGTCAAGAAATACTGACTAAAAATCAAACCACAGCAGCTGCTTCCCACAGCTGCATGCCATGTGGCGACCCCGTCTGAACGGTTAGTGAGGCTAAAAATAAGCAGGAATGTGAAACTCCTCGGGATCAGGGCTCTCAGGGAGATAGCCACAGGAATCCAAGCGAGGAGGAAGGAGAGAGAGAGAGGAGGCTTGTCTTGAAGCCGTTGGCTCAGCGGTCAGAGGAGCATCACCTGAGGGCTGAAGAGGTCCCACCAAGAGCCTGCAGCCCCACTCACGTGAACTGATGGAGCCTCTTGGTACCCATTTCACAGATGGTGAAAACAGCATTTGGCCCCTGAGTTCATGCAGACTGAGAACTCCTAATCTCAGCTATCCTCCCAGCCCAGTTGACTTTCTAAGGAAAACAGAAGTAATGGGCCAGGTGCAGTGACTCACACCTGAAATCCTAGCACTCTGGGAGGCCGAGGCTGGTGGATTGCTGGAGCTCAAGAGTTCAAGACCAGCCTGAGAAGAGACCCTGTCTCTACTAAAAATAGAAAAACTTAGCACCAGCTACTCAGAGACTGAGGCAAAAGGATCACTTGAGCCCAAGAGCTTGAGGGTACTGTGAGCTGGGACAGCACAGCACTCTAGTCTGGGGCAAGAGTAAGACTCTGTCTCAAAAGAGAAAAAAAAAAAGCAGAAGCGATGAAATGGAGAAGCAAGTAGCTTCTTCGTTGTTTCCATCTTATACCTGACCCCTTTGGTGTGGAGAAGTTTCTGACACTCTGCTAAAAAGCACCCCTTTCTTTAGTTGTAAAAACAAGACCGGGACTTTCTCACCAAGAGAGGAAAAAGTGAGTTGACATCAGAAGGAAGCATGCTCCGCTGAAGACAAAAGCAAAAGGATGCTTTTTTTGTTGTTGTGGGAAATTTAAAAAGAGACACATACTCATTTAGCACCAGAGAAAGTAGATATGTTCTCCCATAGATAGAAAAGCACCCACCAATTTTTTTTATTGGATTTTCCTCATGAGAAAAACCAGTTTTCCCCCGGTTGTAGACGCCCCGTAATAGTCATACTGATAGTAACCGCACTCTGCTGAGACCACCCTTTGCCATAGATTGCTATATTGTGATCCTCCAAAGTCTGTACGAGGGTATGACCATCCCCATCTCATGGTGGAGGAAACTGAGGCTTGGACAGGTTAAGAAATTTGCCCAGGGGCTCACTGCTTGTCAGGGCAGGTCGGGGTTGGCCCTGGCCATTCTGCAGCACTGGCGCTCTCAAGCCAAAGTGCCTCTTGGTTTCACCCTGAAGACTGAGTGGAACGATTTGTAGAGTCATCTGAGTTTCCTGTGGAGTGTTTTCTGTTTCTCGTTTGCATTACGCTCTTTCATGATGAGTGGTATTTTGCAGTTGGACCTTGTCTCTTCCTCTCATCGGCTAGAGGAATGAACACTGAATCGGAAATCCGAGCTGTGGGTGAGAGTTTCACTTCCTCCCCTCACTACCTAAGTGACCCTGGCAATTCAGAGGCTCTCCAGGCCTGACCCCTTGTCTGTAAAGTGAAGGCCCACTCCTGAACTGATCCTCTCCTTTTCCTCTTTTGTACCCCTCCCCATCTTGCCATCTCATCTCCATTTCCTTCTCTTCCCGGCCGCCAGCAGGCCCTGGCCCTTCCTGATCCTGCTTGGTAGGAGGCCGCAGGCTGTGTGATGCTCCCCAGTGGAACACACAGGCAAGCTGATGAGGGTAACAGAGACAAACGCTAGCCTCGCAGCCTCCCTCCCCCGCTCCCATGGTTCTTTGTTCTTTGTGTCCTCAGGGTGCCCAGCTCCCCGCCCTGCTTTGCAGCCCTCAGAACTCTGGTGTCTCTCTAGGAAGCAGTGTATGTGTCTGGTCTTCCTGACATGTTCACCAAGCATCCCGGCCAGGCTCCATGATGCTTCAACTCATTTTAAGTCAACATCTGGAATTTAA
Source organism: Arctocebus calabarensis (assembly GCA_963573935.1). Classification (NCBI taxonomy): domain Eukaryota; kingdom Metazoa; phylum Chordata; class Mammalia; order Primates; family Lorisidae; genus Arctocebus; species Arctocebus calabarensis. The sequence continues at coordinate 36,538 of CAUYON010135166.1, read as the reverse complement.
GAAGGTCTTGAAGAAATTAGGGTCATTTGGGACAAAACTCTGTGACTCTGGCCACCAGTGGGGGACGTACTTTGGTCAAAGGGCTTTCTAATTCTGCGCTCAGTGGTTTCCAGTCATTATTAGGAGACAACAACAGGCCTTTCGTGGTAAGATGGAAGTAGGAATGGTCGATGGGATGATAACCCAAGCAGAGAATATGATACCTTCATCATTTTTAGTTAATTTTACCTTTAACCACAGAACATAAAATCATTTGTTCCTGGAGGATATGTTATTTTACTAGATAGGAATATTTGGAATATTTCAGAAAAACAAACAATTTCTTTAATTCAGATTGACTGGTAAGGGTTCTATGGACCAAGAAGTAATCACCACCCAAATCATTTTAAATTTTAGCTGCTAATTTCAATAGTATTTGTATTTAAATATTGCTTAAAGCTCTGGCTTTAGGAGCCAAACATAGGAGCAATTTATATGAGGAAATTAAAAGTTTATCTTTAACCGCCTCAGAGTTCTTTTCACATTGTTCCTGAATATGTGGGAATTCATGGGCTTTTTTTTTTTTTTTTAAGACAGAGTCTCACTTTGTCACTCTCAATAGAGTGCTATGGTGTCACAGCTCACAGCAACCTCCAACTCCTGGGCTTAGGTGATTCTCTTGCCTCAGCCTCCCGCGTAGCTGGGACTACAGGCGCCCACCACAACGCCCGGCTATTTTTCTGTTTTGCAGTTGGGCTGAGGCTGGGTTTGAACTCACCACCCTCGGTATATGGGGCCAGCACCCTACTCAATGAGCCACAGGCCCCCAGGCACCACCCAAATTTATGGACCTTTATCAGAGAAAGTTCCCCTCTACAGGAAGAGTCCTGCACTGTTCACTGTTACAGCACTCATTTTAGACCGTAAAAACAACATGCTTTGCTTGGGCCTTCTCATCCCTATTTTAGGTGTGTTTCTAAGGAGTAGGCTGGTTGTCATGGTTCACGAAGAACTTCTCCACTGTCAGGGTGCAGAAATACTGGAGTAGGCAGCCGAGGGAGGCACAGGCCATCTGGCCCTAAGAAAAGGGTCTTTAGGAAATAAATAGCCTGCTGGCTGAAGTGTTTCAGATGTATCCCTGCTTAAAGTGGAGCTCAAGGTCAAGTCACTTCTCCAGGCCTTCTTCTAGAATTCAAAGCTTCCAAATTGAGGTTTGATCTTTTAGGGGGTAGCACGTTGTCTTCAGGCTTTGTGAACAAAGGAGTCTGGGCCCTGACCGGTTCTCAGCAGCTCAGTCTTTCCCTTCCTTGATCCATGCTGTTCCAAATGCTGTGTGCAAAGAAGGTGGACTTTGCTGGTCATCTCTGAAGGTGGTAAGGTATGAATTCTGGAATGCAGGAATAATAGTTCACATTTATTATTTTTATTTATCATTTTTCTATCTGTGGTTGCAGCAAGGCACTGGGATACCACAGTGGCTTCCTTCCAATCAAGGAGCACTTAGGACTCCTAGGCCGGATGGGCATCTGTCTAAATGGATGGAGTAGTGGATGGGAAGTGGCAGTTCAGTCAGCCCCAGTGCCCTGTTACTCCTGGGACTCCCACAGCAGCTGAGAGCAGAGCCAGCTCCGTGCCATCCCACACCAACCTGTCACACGCCTGTTATTCATCCACATGCCTCTCTATTATTTGACAAAGCATAGTGCTGCAGACCCAGGAGAGATGTCTCATAAAGTGGAGACTTTGCCTGGTGAATCAAAAGGCATATGTTTCTGCCCACGTTTTGCTATTCGCTGAGTTTTCAAAAACTCCCCAACCACACCCCTTGGCCCTTTGTCTGACTTCATAGCAAGGCATCCACGCTAGCAGGATGTATCTGGGCTCAGTCCCTGTTGCGTTTGGGAGGCTGACCTCAGGGTGGTGGGAGGCGGCCCCATCACCCTCGCCTGGTGTGTGTGGCAAGTCTGGTCATGGGCTCAGCAGTGAAAGGATGATGAAGACCAGTCCCTGCCTTCCCAGGGACGCTTTCCCTGTTGCTGCTGAAGGACTGTGAGAGAATACAGTGAGGTTGGGCTTTGAGTATGACACACACAGAGGTACACAGATTGATTTTCTTTTTCTGGAACAGGAATCTGAGCAGGAAAATTGTCAGGTGAAGCAGGCTGCTGCAGGGTGGTCCCCACTGACCCTGTCTCACCCATCTGCAGAGGGGGTCCTTTCTCCTCCCCTTCCCTTAACTGTTTCTGGCTAAGACAGATTCCCAGTTTAAAAAAAAAATTATTCACCCAGTCTCCATTTCTTCATGCTCTTATCTTACGCTGATCATATACTCTTAGCTGACCCAAGTCGACATCCCCAGTTCTTTTCAGCAGCCCAGTTAGCTCATCAATATGCCAGCACATGATCTAAGCCCCAATCATCCCCACCTCTAGAAAAACAAACAAAAACAGCCGGAAGGAGGGAGAGCAGATGGGAGGGGGCACTATAAATGCATAAAACTACGGCCCCTGGGTAGGCGTGCGTGTGCCAGAGCACACAGTTCCCACCCACCGGGCAGCACCCCCGCGCCGGCGCGGCGGCTGCGTTTGAATGTCAGATGGAATCGCTAATGCCTGCGTTGCCATGGCGACCGCAGTGGCAGAGCTAAAAGCAGCAGCCTCTGCCTGGGACTCCAGCTCGGCCTCCCCCGCGCAGCCCACCCTCGGCGTCGGCGGCGCAGATTTCCCTTTGTCTCCCCAGTCTCTCCCGCCCCTCTTCCTTTGTCACCCCCACTTCCCCGCAGCCGCCTCCCGGCTCTGCTCCCGCCGCAGGTGCGGGCGCCCAGGCCAGGGCGGCGGCCGGGCGCGAGGACAGGACCGGCTGCGCCGCCTGAGCCCAGCCGTGTGGCCTAACGAGGCCAGACCCGCCGTTTGTTATTCTTGGGGACCTGAATACCTCCCTTGAAACCAGTCCTTTGGGCAGGATTATGGGCAGAACGGGAGCATTATATCCTTACTTGAAGGTCCGCCCCTGGGCTCACTGCCTCGGTCGCCTGACCCGCTGTGGCTCCCCTGGTTGGAAGGGACAGCAGAGGCCTGGCCTGTCCCCTGCTTGTGCCACCTAACCTACTATTGCTCCCCCTGCAGCAGGAAGTGAAGCCGAAAGGGTCTGAGAGGTCCCCAGCAGCTCTCTACTCGGTGGGAAGGAGAGCAGGGGCAGGAGGCAAAGCAGGGGAGGCCTAGGGGGCGGTTCCTCTGGCAGCCGGGAGGCCCGACCAGGCTCCCTAGTCTTGGCTAACCTGGCATCTCTCTGAGGCCTGGCGGACATCCCTCCTCCCGGCCTGAGAGAGCGCATGGTCCAGGTGGGATTGCTCCGCCCATATCAGAACTGCCCAGGCTCCTGGGATTTGGACTCCTGATTGTGGGGAGGAGGGTTGGTGAGTTGGCAAACGTGCTGCTATCAGCATTCACAGTCACTTGGCAGTGAAGGGTGTAGGGGACCCCAATTCCTAACCCTGTGTTGTCCCTCTTTGTCCTGGGGTACTAGTATCTCTGATGACATTGCTTCAAATGTACATTGACTCGTATTCTAACCAATGCCCTCTTCTTTAAAAAAAAAATGCAAAAAGGGAACAGGTTTATGCCACTAAATTTAAAACTTTTCTAGAAGCTCGGAGCCTGTGGCTCAAGCGGCTAAGGCGCCAGCCACATACACCTGAGCTGGCGGGTTCAAATCCAGGCTGGGCCCACCAAACAACAATGACAGCTACAACCAAAAAATAGCCGGGCGTTGTGGCAGGTGCCTGTAGTCCCAGCTACTTGGGAGGCAGAGGCAGGAGACTCACTTGAGCCCAGTAGTTGGAGGTTGCTGTGAGCTGTGATACCACAGCACTCTACCCAGGGTGACAGCTTGAGGCTCTGTCTCAAAAAAATAAATAAATAAAAACTTTTCTAGACACTGACTGTATCCAACACACAGGCATTTGGTTTAACAGAGATTTTCTCATGGTCATGACTCAGCAGCTGTCCAGTATCTTCCTGCTTCTATGACATACCCTGGTCCCATTGCTGTCACTCCTACAGCGGAAAGAAAAGGTATGCCCTTACTGTGACTAAAGGCTAGGGTTTTAGCCTTAAAATTCCATTCATCAAAAAAGTGTATTGGGCAGTTGCGGTGACTCACACCTATAATCCCAGCACTGTGGGAGGCCAACACAGGATCAGTTTGAGGCCAGGAATTCAAGACCAGCTTGGGCACTATGGTAAGACCTCATCTCTACAAAAGCAATTTTAAATAGAACAGGCATGGTGGTCCATGCCTGTGGTCCCAGATGCTCAGGAGACAAAGGCAGGAGGATCGTTTGAGCCCAAGAGTTCAAGGCTACAATGAGCTGTGATCATGCCACTGCATTCTGGCCCTAGCAACAGAATGGGACCTTTTTTTGATAGAGTCTCACTTTGTCATTCTCAGTAGAGTGCTATGGCATCACAGCTCACAGCAACCTCTTGGGCTTAGGTGATTCTCTTGCCTCAGTCTCCCAGGTAGCTTGGAGCTGGACTACAGGTGCCTGCCATAACATCTGGCTATTTTTATTATTGTTGCAGTTTGGCTGGGGCCAGGTTGAACCTGCCACCCTCGGTATATGGATGGGACCAGTGCCCTATGCACTGAGCTACAGGTGCCACCCCTTTTTTTTTTTTACAAGCCCTATAGAGACCCTGTCTTCAAAAAAAAAGAAAAAGTTCAGTCTCAGCACCCATAGCTCACTGGTTAGGGCACCAGCCACATACAGCAGGGCTGGAGGATTTGAATCCAGCCCAGGTCTGCTAAACAACAACAACAACTACAACCAAAAAATAGCTGGGCATTGTGGCAGGTGCCTGTAGTCCCAGCTACTCAAGAGGCTGAGGTAAGAGAATCACTTAATCCTAAGAGTTTGAGGTTGCTGTGAGCTGTGATGCAATGACATTCTACCAAGGGCTACAGAGTGAGACTCTGTCTCAAAAAAAAAAAAAGTTCATATTTATTTCTGTATATTAACACTAATCAATCTCTGTGCCGATGTTCAGTAAGTGGAACTGTGGTTACTTGAGGCAAGGGAACTGAGAGGCCAGAGGATAAGGTGGAAGGAAAACATACTTCCCCTCTATATACCCTGGTGCCTATGACTGTTATACCATGAGCATTTGTTATTCCTTTTTTTTCTTTTTAACATAGAATGTCACTCTGTTGCCCTGGGTAGAGTGCTGTGGCATCATAGCTCACAACAACTTCAGTCTCTTGGGCTCAAGCAATCTTCTTGCCTCAGCCTCCCGATTAGCTGAAACTACAGGAGCCTGCTGCAGTGCCTGGCTAATTTTCTATTTTTAGTAGCGGCAGGGTCTCACTCTTGCTCAGGCAGGTCACAAACTTGTGAGCTCAAGCAATCCATCCACCTCGGCCTCCCAGAGTGCTAGGATTACAGGCATGAGTCACAGCACCCATCCTATTATTCATTTTTTAAAATAAAATGTTTTTAACATCACATCTTCAAGAAAGTGTTCCCTGATTTCCCCAAGAGTAGAGAGGACTAGGTAAGGTCCCCTCCGTGTGATTCCATCACATTCTGTACTTACCCTCAGAACTCTTTGCAGAATTATGAATAAACAGTGACTAGTGCATAATGCATGTTCATAAACGTCTTCCACAGCAGACTGTAAGTTCCATGGGAGCAGGAGCGTGACTTGTCTGATCCACATTAACACATAGTCAGGACTTAGTCGGTGTTTGTTGAGGAAAGAGATGAGGTGGACAAGAAAGAGGGCGATGACAGAGTGATGTGCCTTGTGCTGTCCAGAGGGTGAGCCAGGGTCGTCTCCACAGCTTCTGGGGGCTTATCCCCTCCTTTACAAAGCATTTCTTTTCTTTTCTTTTTTTTTTTAGACAGAGTCTTACTTTGTCACCCTCGGTAGAGTGCTGTGGCATCACAGCTCACAGCAACCTCCAACTCCTGGGCTTAGGAGATTCTCTTGCCTCAGCCTCCCTAGTAGCTGGGACTACAGGCGCCTGCCACAACACCTGGCTACTTTTTTGTTGTTGCTTGGCTGGGGCCGGGTTTGAACTTGCCACCCTTTGTATATGGGGCCCGCACCTTACCCACTGAGCCATAGGTGCCACCCTACAAAGCATTTCTACTAAGTTGTTCCAAATAATTCTTCTATTTTCTCTAGTGTATGTTTGAACATTGCCATAATAAAATACGTTTGATTAATCAATCAAATTATATATAAGAAGAACCCTGTCATTTTCTAGATCAGTCCCCTGACAGCTCGTTGGAGCATTCATCTGAGTCATTCTCAGGGAGGGTGGTACACAGGAAATCGCTGGAGCTTAACAACAGAGCACTCAGGGCCCAGCACTAGCAGGCCTCTGGCCTCAGTCTCTGGGGATGGAGCCTGACCATGATTAGGGCTACTATTTTTCAGAAGCTTCTCAGGAAATACTAAGGTGAAATCAAGGTTTGGAGTCATTGGTCTATGGGCTCCCAGGAATGAAGACAGGAGGGTGTAGGGAAACTTACACTCCCCAAACCCAAAGATTTTATTTCAGTTCTAAAGTTGATGCTAATACACTCAGGATGAACAAAGAGGCTATTTGCTTTAGCTCACTTCAGACTGTTTCACAGGTTCATAACACCTCTCCTTCTTAAAATGACTCCAGGTCCGCTTCTGTCATGGTCATTTAAAACAAGTATGGACATTTGGGTATATACCCAGTAAAGGAATTTACTGGGAAGCACAGTTCTGATAGCTGCACGGAAGGTGTCTGTTTTGGAGGGCTGTGAAAATACGTCTCAGCAGGAAACCTTAAATCAAAGGCAAGCAGGAAGTCAACACACTCTCATCTGGCGCGTTTGTCCTGGTTTGTGCTCGCACGTTTATCTGTCTGCGATCAATGCTAGTCTCCTTGCTAGATTCCAAACTCCCGAAACCTCTTCTGTTTCTGTTGCCTTGACCTCCGGTGTCCGGGCAGTGCCTGGCACGGGGGCACTCTCTAAATACCTGTAGAAAGACTGAAGGGAGGGAGAAGAGAAGGTGGGGCGGGGAGAAGAAAGGAAGGAAGCAAGAAAATAAGTAGCTAGTGCAAGGATTTTTTTTTTGTAAGTGTCCTGTCCACTTGTGATCTTTTCTCATATAGAAAACAGAGGTAAGGGCTATGCTCTCAATAGTTGTTTTGTGCTATTTTCCAACTCAAGGTTATTTTGTGTAATGCGAGGGACGCCCCTGCCTTGGGCCCATGCTTTAGCGCAGTGGTTTCCCCCTTTGTGGCTCCAGGGACTGGTCTCATGTAAGACAATTTTCCCACAAGGCCAGGCGTGGTGGCTCACGCCTGTAATCCTAGCTCTCTGGGAAGTGAAGGCATGTGGATTGTTTGAGCTCATGAGTTCGAGACCACCCTCAGCAAGAGCAACACTCTGTCTCTAAAAAAAAAAATAGCCAGGTGTTGGTGGTGGGCATCTATAGTCCCAGCTACTTACTTGGGAGGCTCAGGGAAGAGGCTCCATCACTTGAGCTCAAGAGTTTGAGGTTGCTGTGAGCTATGACACCACAGTGAGTGGCGACACTCTACCCAGGGTGACAGAATGAGACTATCTCCCCCCCCCAAAAGGTTTTTTTTGTTTGTTTGTTTGTTTCCCATAAAAGAGGATCTACCAGGAAGCAGTGATGTGACTGATGGGGAATGGCTATAAATACACACAGAGGACGCTTTGCTGGGTCACTCACCACTCACCACCTGCGGTACAGCCAGACTCCTAACAGGCCACAGATGGGGGTGGGGAACTTTTTGGCACGAGGGACTGGTTTCATGGAAGTCATGGAAGACGATTTTTCTAGGAACTAAGGGTCGGGGAATAATGGGACAGGAGGCAGTGCTCAGCTGGTAATACTGTGCAACCTGCTTCCTAACAGGCTATAGACTTGTACTGGTCTGTGGCCTGGGGGTCTGAGACTACAGCTTTAGAGGGTCTCACTCTTGCTGTCCTCTGGCTGTGCCCCTCCCCAGAGGATAAAATCTCAGTGGGACTTAAGCCCATGTCCCCTTCCTCAGCCTAGGGTCTGTGTGGCCCTCTCCTGGACACTTCATCCAGGTTTTCTAGGGCAGGTGTTTGTGCCCCAGGCCCAAGGGGTATCCAGGGGGTGACTGTTTGCAGAGGCTGGGGCATGGATAGAGCTGGGGTGTTCACACACATATGCTTGAGACCCTCTTGTATTGTGGAATTGAGCTAAAGTGGAGTGAGGGAGAAAAGGAGAGGAGAGAGTCATGTCTCAAAACAGAAGCCACCTCTCCCTGCGTGACAGAGCCGCAGGGGCTAAGAGCTTTATACTCTAACCTGGCATTTCAGGTCATTGTGAAGGTCTGTTTGTTAAGATAGGAGCTTAGAACCTCCTAGAACAGTCCTGTCCAACAGTTGATAGCTTGATTTGTAACTTTTGAATATTTAGCATATGTTATGTGGGCAAATGTCAGGAACACACAAACATATGCACTTATGTATATCTGTGTGTGTACACGTGTGTCTGCATGTATGTGTAGGACTTGAACATTCACCTGTTACACAGTAACCTTGATGACTAAAAGTGGAGGGGGGCCTTGACTTTGGGTCTGCCTGCCATTTACCAGCTAAACCCAGTTTCCCCAGGGCGAACCTGGAGCTGATAATACCTATTTTGCTGGATTGTTGAGATTATTAAATCAGAGGACTAGCATAGTCCTGGAGGATAATAAGTGCTCTATAAATATTATAAACTAACAAGTTTCTTCTGCCCTTTCTACTTCAACCATGAAAGCAGTTTCTTGTCTCATTAAATAATATTTATTTCTAGGCCAGAGATTAAGTCCTCCATGTAGCATTAAGAAGATAAATGCCCCTCTAACAAACTCCCTGGGTTCCATGGTCCTCTGCTAGGCGTACTGACCAGTCACGGGTGCCTGCCTGTGATCTCATCAATGCTGTCTGTCCAGGTCTCCCTTTGTCTCACTGTTTCATTCCCAGCCCCGCCCAGCATTTGCTTAAAAGCAGAGTATCTACTAGTCTTACAGGATCTTGAATCTTTCCTGAACTTTCTATTCTGTTGCCTTGATATCATTCTGTTTTGTTTGTGTGTTCATTGGCATAGGATGTATTTTCATTTGGGATTATATAAAATATTAGTTAGAAATGATTTAATAAGAATTAATCTCGGGCGGCACCTGTGGCTCAAAAGAGTAGGGCTCCAACCCCATATGCAGGAGGTGGCAGGTTCAAACCCAGGCCCAGCCAAAAACTGGGGGTCAGGGGGAAGAATTAGTCTCATCTGAACATCTCAGCTATAGTTTTTGTCTCTAATCATTAGCCACTTTTATACATTATATATTTTTTCACCTGGTCTGAGAACCCACTGTAATATTGCGTATCTGATATTTTAGTTCAGGGGTTCAAATGGGCTTTATTTTAAAACATACATACCAATTTTAGGTTCTTCGGAGCATCCTTACCAGTAGTTTCCCAGGTTTGATACACAGTTGTCTCTTGATATTCTAGGTAGATTGGTCCTAGGACCTCTGCGAATACTAAAATCCAGGGATGCTTTGGACAGCCTACAAAGTACATACAGTTCTCTGCATATTCGAAATTATCTCTGGATTACTTGTGATACCAAATACAATGGATCTGTGTAAATAGTCATGATAAAGAATTAGGCTGTCTTGTTTTTAAGTTTGCTATTTTTTTAATTTAATTTTTTTTTTTCCAGTTTTTGGCCAGGGCTGGGTTTGAACCCACCACCTCCGTTATATGGGGCTGGTGCCCTACTCCTTTGAGCCACCGGTGCCACCTGAATTTAATTCTTTACAAATATTTTCAAGCCATAGTTGGTGGAATTGGTGATGTGGAACTTATGGGGAGGGAGGACCAACTGGACTAATAGTGTTTTATGATACAATTAAAATAAACATATAATAGTTAAATCAAAATAGGATGGTCTGTGCGTTTGTCAAGGCCACCATCAGTCCACCTGGGGAGAACCCCTGTCTCTGTACCATACTGTGTCTCTCAGTACAGTTTTTCAGTTTGTTTCTATAGGTCTTTCCCTAAATAATATTTGAGATTCTATCATTAGGGTCATGCCCAAAAAGCCCTTCCTTTACTCCAAAATTATGAAACAGTCACCTGCATTCCATTCGGTTCTCTGATTCATTTCTAAAACTCAACTCCTTAAGCCACCTGGACTTTACTGGGGTGTAGCTGTGAGTTTAACAACAACAACAAATTCAACCTGATACACTGTTTCTAAGAAGCCAGTTATATTAGCACCATTTTGGAATAATATGGTTTTACACACATTTTAGAATTTTAATAAATAAAATTGTAGATATGCCTTATTTTTTAATTTTATTTCTTTTTGAGACAGAGTCTAACTATGTCGCCCTGGGTAGAGTGCTGTGGCATGACAGTTCACAGCAACCTCCAAATCTTGGGCTTAAGTGAGTAGCTGGGACTATAGGTGCCTGCCACAATGCCCAGCTATTTTTTAGAGAGAGGTTCTTGCTCTTACTCTGGCTGGTCTCAAACCTGTGCACTCGGGCAATCCACCCACCTGGGCCTCCAGAGTGCTGGGATTACAGGCATGAGCCACTGTGCCTGGCCCCAGATTTGCTTTATTAAAATAAAGATTCTATTATTAGCTAAAATTTCATAGCACTTTGACATAATTTTTATTGTTTTAAAAAATGTATGGAAAAAACTTTATCATGAAAATAAACTGTAGGATGGTTCAAAGTTATTCCTAAGACTATTCATGGCTGTATTTCATTAATTAGCAAGTTGATGTTTTGGGTGATATGTAATATAGACACAAAAATTCTTTAGGTTATAAAAGTATGTCTTGCATTTTTAAATAAAAAGTTATGAGAACAGAGAAGTTATGATCAAACAAAAAATATTAAAAATAGTAAAGAAAATAGTATTTTATAATACTATTTTAATATAATATTAGTATAATATTTAATATAATTTCGTATAATATTTTTAATAGTATTAAAATAGTAAAGAATTCTTAATATTTTTCTGAATGGAAAATCATCTCCTTTCTTTTTCTTCTTGAGATGCGGTCTCGCTCTGCTGTCTGGGTTAGAGTGGTGCCGTGGCTAGATTGGAGCTCACTGCAGCTTTGAACTCTTGGGCTCAGGAGACCACACTGTTTCTGTCACTTCTCTAAGAAGACTGACAGGAAAACTCTCATTCTACTAGATTATATCTACTCCTCATTGGCAAAAAGGAAAGGCCCACATTAGTTACCTGCTTAAGTAACTTTCATTGCTATCTTGCAGATCAGAAAACCAAAGCTCAGAAATTAAGTGACTAGTTGAATGTCAACAGACGGAAGAAAACTCAGAATGTCACCACTCACAAATTCACCTACCACACCTTATAGTTGTCTCCTGATTAAGTGGAGAGTGAGAGAGAGTGTGTGTGTGTGTGTGTGTGTGTACACACATGCAGTGAGGTGGGCCAACCATTTTCAGGCAGCTCTAAGCTTAAGAAAGCTCTTATTTTATTCCAGTATCTATCTTCCAGAAACATCTATCCATGTTCTGAATTATTTAAATATTGGAAAATGATCAATTCCCTCCATTGTTTACTATCCGTCCATTAAGGTTTCAAACCTCTATTTACTGAGCGCTTGGCCTCAGGAGGTACTTTGTCTCTTATTATTTATTATTATATTATTATTTTAATCTCATTATGAGCTTCAACCCTGAGAAACAAACATTTTTAGCCCTCTGTCTAAAATGTCATAGTTCTTTCGATTATCTGACATCAGGATTTCCAGCCTTTCACAATCCTGTCTTTTTATGCACACATTTTTGTTGGAGAAAGGCAGTTGAAGTCTGGATTCAGGAGTCACTGGAATCCAATGCTAGTTCCCACTCTTCCTAGAATGTGACCTGATAATGCATAAAGCATGGGGATGCTGTAAGAATTAAGGGGGAAAGTATACGGTGTTCAGCGCCGTGCCTGCCTGGGCCAGGCACGTCGTTACTTTGTTTCGTTTTTCCACTGCACAGAGGTCTAAGGGCACACAGCTCCAGCGCCTGCTTTGTCCCCCCCAAGCGGGGTTCAGTAGTTGCAGAGACGCGCTGCTCCCCAGCAGGCTCCGTCTCCAGTTACAGAAAGAACATGGGGAGGAAGGGGAAGAGGGTAAGTCCTGCCACCACCCACTTTCTATTTCCTCCCTAGATCTGGGGAGCAGTTCTCTCAGTAGCGTCTTGGGTTCCACACCAGCAACGCCGACTGCAGCCGCAGCAGGGGCGCCGCTTGTTCACTAGCTGGGGTACCAGATGTCCTTACACTCCAAAGCAACAGAGTTGCATTTCCTGTTCTGGCCTTGACTTTGCCCCCTGGCAAATGAGGGTGCTGGACCACAGAACTCTCACACATCCTGGGCTTCTAACCTTCTGTGGTTTTTCTCAGTTTTATAGCTGGGGTTCAACCCTAGACTTTGGGAAAGAAAGGAGTTCACCGAAAAAAGGAATGCTTGAATTCAAACCATCTATTTTATCTCTGCTAAGGAAGAAGAAACGGTATCTTCTTCCTGAAGATTCTGAGGTTCCAGGCTCCTTGAATTATCATGCATCTGAGAAATTTTTGAAATTGTTTTCTGTGGTTCTTATTTCTGTCTGAGGTTGCAGAATGGTTATTACTGATTACTAAGTGATGTTCAAATTTTAGAAGTCAAACTACTTTTAATAAATGTGTGCTAGGATTAGCTTCAGACTTTTTCTTTCTTTCTTTTTTTTTTGCTTCTATTATAGCAAGTATAGGGTAGGAAATACTTTTCATTTTATTATGCCTTTTAACACTAATTTTTGAAACTAAGCACATATTGCTTTTAAAAATTAATTGAATAAAGATGTATGCTCAAAACTTAAAACACGTAAGAAGGTAAAATGAAAATAAAATTGTGACCCCCCTACTTAAAAAGTAACCATTGTTAAAATTTCGATGCATTTCTGTTCTATGAATTCACTCTTTCCAATGCTTGTCGAGTGTTCAGTAACACACACATGCAAGTGTGCACACACATATTCCTTGTCTCTTTTGTTCACTCAACATAAGGACACCATTTCCCGTATTTATTAAAATACTTTAAAAATACATATGCGTGTCCCATGTGTTATATATCACACACGCGTTAACAATACAAAGACAACAGAAGAATATCGAAAATCAAAGTGCTTTCATGTCCCCTCACACATGTGATTCTATAATCCCTGTGAGAAGTGGGGCTGGAAACATTTTCAACTTCCAGCTGAAAACGCAGAGCTCAGAGACAGGAAGGAACTTAGACTTGTTTAAAATCATGGGCTGAGGTACCACTTACCAGCTGTGTGACCTTGACCTTGGGCATATTAATGAATCTAAGATTTGTTGGGCCTGAAGCTTCTATCGTTTTAGGGGTTCTCCAGGAATAGAATAAAAATATGATTTTTGAAAATTTTACTAATTTTATGTGATCCTATAAATATATTTACCAGGATCTCTCCTAGGGTCTTGGAAGAGCCCTTGTTGAGTGAGGTGTCCTATAACTGAAGCTTCATCTGCTAAAAGGTGAATTTGCCTCTGCTTAGGTCAGCAGTTTATTTTTACCTATATGATGGGAATAATAAAAGCACTTGCCTTGGAGTAGTGGTAAGGATTAAACAAGACACTGTATTGAAAAGCATTTGATAAACTGGCTGGCACAGAATAAGTTCTTAATATTACCTGTGATTAATTTTATTCAAAATTATGTGGCTGTGGCTTGTTTAAACTGTCTCCCAGAGGCTGACATTTTCACGTACATACTCGAGAAAATTACACCTTCAAGACTTTCCCCTCACTCATTCATTTCATAACCATTTATTGCCTTCCTGCCTTGGTGCACTGTGCTAGGCACTGGTCTCCCTTCTCACACTTCATTCTTTGGAAGTATAACCCAGACATCCTGTCTTTGGGAAGTCTTCCCAGGACCCTAGGCAGACTCCTTATCTAAGCCCTTGTTCTGCTGTGTGACTGGGTTTGGACGTGACTAGTGGGAACCTCCACCCCCACCCCATCACTTTGTTCATTTCTGCATCATCGACACTTTTCTCTGTGTCTATATAATAAAGTATATGTAGGTGCTCATGTAAGTGCTCAGTAACGTTAAATGAGTTGACTGAAAGTGTACGTGTTTCCACATGAGGATTTTTGTTTCTTCTGCTAGCTATTTAGTTTGAAATAGTAGGCAAGATGTGTGCACTGTACTCTGAGACCTCTAGAAATAAATACCAGGTTGTCTTATTGTTAATTTAATTTTTGTGTGATAATTTTACCTCTTCTTACTTTAGGACAACTGAAATTCTCTCTTTTATTACTCAGACCCCATTCTGCAAGCTTCTTTCCTATGCTAATAAAAAATAATATGGCCACATCCCTGTCAGGAACTCTTTAGGGAATGTGTCTTGTATCAGGAAAAGTCATTAAGCTCTGGGGTCCTAAAGGAGCCTGGGAAAGTCTAGCCAGAAACTATGGGTTTAGGGTGCATTATGTATTCAAAAACAGAACTGGACTTTGCAAGTTTTGTGGCATTTTGGCTTATTAAAACCATCACTTCAGAATTAAAATTTCTGCACTGTTACTTTCATAATAGCAGTCAAGTGTCAGAGAATGCCCTGACCAGTCAGTCATGGACACAGGTGTCTAGAAAACAAGAAATGGCTGTGAGAAGACAGGAAGGCAACCAACCAACTACACTGGCCTACTACTCGGTAATTTATGACGAGCTACCTTCTGCTATCAAGGTCTATCTTGCTAAAACAAACCCATGATGTAGGGGGGATGCTGGGTACTAATCTGTTTTTTTTTTTTTAAACTGCCAAAGTATTTTCTTTTATTCATAGCTTTTTTTCTCTTTTTTTTTATTATATCATGGTTGTGTACATAAATGTAATCATGGTACAATGTTTACAGACAACACTGGGGACAGCTGGGTCTGGGGACTAAATCATAACTAATCTTCAGACATCATAACTCCCTTCCATACGCTCAGGCTGGGCCTTCGATGTTTGTGGGTGTCTTCAGAAAACCATGCTGATCTCTGTATAGTTTTTACTGTAGGGTTCTGGTGTCTGGAGGGTGAGTGGGGCCACACAGAATGTCTCTGGCATGTCAGGAATGGCAGCTTCCATGAATTGCTATGGCCATACCCTTCAGGTAGGCTAAGACATGTGGTTGCATTGTACATTTGCAGTGACAGGCAAGTGCAGTACCTGCCTTCAGCAGGGAAGAACGACATGAAACATGTCACCCTGGTGAAGTTAGAGTTGCACTCCTCAACCCAGGGACCTCCTCTGGAACATCCCATCTTCTAAATTTAAATAAATTTCAGGATTAACCCATCTGAAATATTATCACTGCAGATGTACAGGGAAGAGGGATAGCAGGTCTGAAAATACTTGTGGCCCAGCACAAGCCGGCCCACCTCCCCAGTCCCGGGAGGGAGGGGGGCGCCCACACCCCAATTCCCTGTGCACAGTTCCTCATCGGCTGGGAACAACTTTACCTCCATCATGTTTCGTCTTTTAAGAAAGAAACCTCGGTAGGCCCAGTTTGAAGGCTGTTAAATTCTTAGAAAACAGAGCTGAGAGGCCAGAAACTAGCTTGTTGTGTTAGCCGCCTTCCCAGTGAGTTTTCCATCCCGAGAGAGGGCAGGAGGCTGGGCCCCCTCTGTGGCCCTCTTCAGCAGGACCCTTTCTTTATTCAGACCCCTGCACCTCGGCAAGAATCTTCATTTTCAAGTTAGTTTGGATTTCAAAGTTCATAAACTGGGTCTCCCCTTCCAAAAAAAAAAAAAAAACCCAGGAAAATCCATGTTGGGGCGCTAAGTCGTGGCTTTCAGGGAGGATTCAGCCCCATCCTCCAACCTGCCTCTTCCCCACGGCATGTTCCCTTTTAAGAAAAACACATCAGGCTCCGCGAAGCCGACGCAAACATCCTGAGGAAATAACCACTGCAAGTGGCTTCTAAACCTCATTTCCCTGAGGAAATAATCAGCACCTCTCCTCCCAGACAGCTCCAGGTGAGCAGCGGAGAAGGGATCACCTTCGAGTTACTGAAAGTGGAGGCGTTTGCTGTGCTGTTTTCTGCTAAGTACGCCCTTTGCATTGCCACATTTAATTTTCAGAACAGTCTACAGTTTTCTCCTTACTGAGTACGCCCGATGCATTGCCACATTTAATTTTCAGAACAATCTACAAGGTAGTAGGGCAGGTATCGTTTCCCCCGTTTTACGGACGAAAGGGCGAGGCCTAGGGCGCTCGCTCCCACCTCCCGGGGTCACGCGGGGAGCACTTATGAGAGCCTCTGCCTTCGAAGCCCGGGATCACCCCGCGGCACCGCGAGGTCTCCTGGAAAGCCCAGCCGCGGCTGCGGCCACATGGCCTCATTGTCTTCAGCAAGCGTCCCGCTGCGTGCACGTTGGCCCACAACGCGACAGCAGCCCGCACGCCCTGCAGAACGGCCAGCGGCGGGGTGCAAGGGGTGCGGTCGCCAGCAGGTTCTCCAAACAAAGGAGGGGAGCGCGGCGCCTAAAGGAGAGTCCGCTCCGGTGCGCGGTGGAGGAGGATGCGCGCCGAGGGGGCAGCATGCACCGCCCGGCTCTCAAAGCCGCCTTTCTTTTCTGCCAGGCTCGGGGGCCGTTCCTGGGAGATCCAGGAGGGGGCGCAGCTCGCTTTCCCTGCCCACCGGTCCCGTCGCACCCTCCCTCCGCCGCCACCCCCACCCGGAGAAGCGCACAAAGAGCGGCGGGGCAGCTAGCGAACACCTCCTGTAGGGGCGGGGCCAGCGCGCGCACCGCAGCGTCCGCCTTAAAGGGACCACAGGCTCATCACTCCTACTGCGCATGCCCAGCGGTGGGGAGGGCCAGGGGAGCAGCAGGCACGCACGAGCGCGCTGCAGCTGGCGCTAAGGCCTGCGTCCCCGTGGTGGCAGCGCAACGCTCCTGCGCGTGTCAGCCCGCAGCGTCTCGGCCCGCGCGCTGGGCTTGTGCAGGACCCTAGTGCCCGGCATTCCAGAGGTCTCTAGCTGCAGGGCGGGCCAGGCTCTCTCTGAAGCTGGCTTTTGGCTTTCTGAATCGCAGTTTCAGGGCTACTTGGGCGAAGTGCTGCCCGAGGGGACAGAAATGCAGGCGCGCGCGCGCGCGTGGCAGTGTGGGCGGGCGTATGCCTTTGTGTCTCGTGCGCTCCCGCGCAGGTGGGCGCCCGCTCCGGGAGTCACTCTGCTAGTGAGCCCCAAGACCTTGAGTCCCGTTTTCCATATTCAAGGGCTCACCCGCCCTTTTGGACAGACGACAGACCCTTGTAGTGATATATTTGGCTACACAGATCGTTTATTTGGGGCCACTAACGGGACTTTCTAAGGACCGCTTTTTCAGAGCCGGGCCCCCAGAATCAGAGTTGGGCGCGTTTTTTTCCCTCAATTTGGCAATGGAGGAGACTTAGGGATAGTGATTGTTCTCGGTTGATGGGTACATACAAGTGTCCGGAGCTTGCCAGTCCCGCATTAGACAACAAAGAGGGGCGTTAGCGGCGGCGGGGGAGGGGCGCGGCCGGGAGGAGGACGGGGCGGGCTGCGGTGAGCGCGGGGGCGGGGGGGGGTGGCGCTCGCTCTCGGCTCGCTCAACCCGCGGCCTTCTCCCGCCCCCGGCCTGGCGCGCGCCAATCGCCTCCCCCAGCGATAGTGTCAGTAGCATTGTAGTGTCAGCTCCCGCCGGTGACGTTGCGCCTCCCTCGTCCCCCTCCGGAGCCGTCTGGCTGCAGAGGCTCAGTCAAGAGGCGGGGAAGAGAGGAGGAAAAAGCGCTGAGTGAGGGCGGGCGGGCGGGAGGGAGGGAGTGGAGGAGCGGGGAGGGGCTCCTTAAAGAAACGCTGCTGTCGCTCGCCTGCTCGCTTTTCGCTCGGCATTGTGGCCAGCCAGCCGGGCACTCGGGGGGCACGCGCGGCCTCCGCTCGAGCTCTGCCCCCACCCCACCCTCCAGCAGATCTGGGGTGGGGACCCAGGCGGGGGCTCCTGCAGCCACTGCCCAGTGAGGACCGCAAGGAACTACCTACTCCTCCGGGCACTGAGAAAGGAGCAACGGAGCCCTCTGCAGCCGGCCGGCCTCCCCGCCCCTGACCATCCGCTTCCCGGCTGCCTTTGTGGCCGCAGCTTCTCGCCCCTGAGCCGAGGACCAGCGGGGGCGCGGCGCGCACGGCCAAGCGATGCCCAGCTCGCTGTTTGCAGACCTGGAGCGCAACGGCAGCGGCGGCGGAGGGGGAGGAGGCGGCGGAGGCGGCGGTGGCGGCGGCGGCAGCGGCGGTGGAGAGACCCTGGATGACCAAAGAGCCCTGCAGCTTGCGCTCGATCAGCTCTCCCTGCTGGGGCTGGACAGTGACGAGGGCGCCTCTCTGTACGACAGCGAGCCGCGCAAGAAGAGCGTGAACATGACCGAGTGCGTGCCAGTGCCGAGTTCCGAGCATGTCGCCGAGATCGTGGGGCGGCAAGGTGGGTTCGGTAGGAATGGGGAGCTGGGGGACGTTGTAGGGTCACGGGCCACCGCTGTAGGTTCTCGGACCACCGCCTCGTGGGGAAGGCGTGTGCAGGTTTGGGAATTGAGGCGCGGGGAGCCTTGGGGAGGGAGGAAGAGCCGCGCGATGGGCCGGGGCCCCAGACAAAGAAAGTGCAGGCAAGCTGTCTCCCAGAGCTGCGCCGCTGCTAGGGCGGGATGCACTTTCTCGTGCTAAAATCACTGCCTTCTTCCCTAGCGCCCCCAGCCTAGCCCTCCCGCAGAAAAGATAATTTAAATATAAGATGCTTGGGGGAGGGGGCCTTTGATTAGTCCTGAAGGAGGGGGAAGGAGGTGGAGTGAGGATCGGATGGGAGGAGGATTCTGGATTTCTGCAAAGCGGAATGGAGCCCAGAGGAGGAACAATGGGGCCCAGGACTCACACCCTCTCTCCCCAGTCCAACTGTTCGGAGGAATCGCGGCTGCGGCTGCCTTCCCCGAACCCCTTTGCTGTGTTATCAAGGCGGACGGCGCGCCCAGCTGGATCCCAGCGGCATCTCCCCAGATGACTTTTCTGGGATTCTTGGGTTTGGCTCGGGACGACTAAGGGAGGGCTGAGCAGCCAATGGGCTGTTCCTCGAGCACCTAGCGAGTGGAACCCTCTGCCCAGTCGGTGGTGCTGCCCCGGGTCAGTGAGGGACACGCCCCCTTACCGCCCATCTCCAGTCGGGCTGTCTTGGGCGCGGGCTGTCCCGGATCTCCGCGGTTAACCCAGGGTAATGGGCGTGTCTGTCTCTCTCTCTCTCTCCCATTCCCTCCCCTGCACTTCGGCTCCCAGGTTGTAAAATCAAAGCGCTGCGGGCGAAGACCAACACTTACATCAAGACCCCGGTTCGCGGGGAGGAGCCAGTCTTTGTTGTGACGGGCAGGAAGGAGGATGTGGCCATGGCTCGGAGGGAGATCATCTCCGCTGCCGAGCACTTCTCCATGATCCGCGCCTCCCGGAATAAGAACACCGCCCTTAACGGTGCGGTGCCCGGGCCGCCCAACCTGCCCGGGCAGACCACCATCCAAGTGCGGGTGCCCTACCGCGTGGTGGGGCTCGTGGTGGGGCCCAAGGGCGCCACGATCAAGCGCATTCAGCAGCAGACGCACACGTACATCGTGACGCCGAGCCGGGACAAGGAGCCGGTGTTCGAGGTGACCGGCATGCCGGAGAACGTGGATCGGGCTCGCGAGGAGATCGAGGCGCACATTGCTTTACGTACCGGCGGCATTATTGAGCTCACAGACGAGAACGACTTTCACGCCAACGGCACCGATGTGGGCTTTGATCTGCATCACGGGTCCGGCGGGTCCGGCCCGGGCAGCCTCTGGAGCAAGCCCACCCCCAGCATCACGCCCACCCCGGGCCGCAAGCCCTTCTCCAGCTACCGCAACGACAGCTCCAGCTCGCTTGGCAGCGCTTCCACGGACTCCTACTTCGGTGGCGGGACCGGCGGCAGCGCGGCCCCCACCCCGCGTCTGGCGGACTACAGCCCTCCTAGCCCTGCTCTCAGCTTCGCGCACAACGGAAACAACAACAACAACGGCAATGGGTACACCTACACGGCGGGAGAAACCTCGGTGCCATCCCCCGACGGCTGCTCCGAGCTGCAGCCCACTTTCGACCCAGCTCCTGCCCCCCCACCTGGGGCACCACTAATCTGGGCCCAGTTCGAGCGGTCTCCTGGAGGCGGACCTGCAGCTCCGGTGTCCTCTTCCTGCTCTTCTTCGGCATCTTCGTCTGCTTCGTCCTCCTCCGTCGTCTTTCCCGGGGGTGGCGCCACTGCGCCGTCCAACACCAACCTGGGGCTGCTGGTGCACCGCAGGCTGCTCCCAGGCACCAGCTGCCCACGCCTGTCCCCGCCTTTGCACATGGCCCCAGGGGCCAGCGAGCACCACTTGGCTCGCCGGGTGCGCAGCGACCCAGGCGGAGGAGGCCTGGCCTACGCCGCCTATGCCAACGGGCTGGGGGCACAGCTGCCGGGCTTGCAACCGTCGGACACGTCGGGCTCCTCCTCGTCGTCCAGCTCCTCCTCCAGCTCTTCCTCCTCTTCCTCCGGGCTGCGTCGGAAGGGCAGCCGCGACTGCTCCGTGTGCTTCGAAAGCGAAGTGATCGCCGCGTTGGTGCCCTGCGGCCACAATCTCTTCTGCATGGAGTGTGCCAACCGAATCTGCGAGAAGAGCGAGCCCGAGTGCCCGGTCTGCCACGCCGCGGTCACTCAGGCCATCCGCATCTTTTCCTGAAGGCAGTGCGCTTTGGCGCGCACAGTGAGGATAAGGGGGACCGCCGCTCCCTCCGGCCTCGCTCCCCTGCGCCTGCCCCCTCCCTGGTGCCCCACCTTCTCCTCCCCGCACCCCCACTCTGAGATCCGAGAGGAGCTTGGGAAGCTGTAGTATCCACTCATTTTTAAATTTTAATTTTTAAACAAAGGAACTTGCCAGGATATCTGCAACAAGAAGACTGTAGCCTGGAAAACCTGTGAACCACCTGAAATGCATGCTCTATAAATAATAGGAACGGCGACATTCTCGTAATGATAGTTTTTACACTGTACTTAATAGGAAGCTTCCAAAAGAAGAAAACCCCGCAAGTTTTCCATTTTCTTAAAAGTAGAAAAAAAATGGACAATAATTGTGATGAAGATGATAATAATAATAGTGCTATGGGATGTGTGGAGTGCTTAGCGTGTCCCTTTGTGGGTGGGTTCCTACGACGCTCATTCTAGACCACAGTGGCTCTTTTTGAATGTTTGTGGAAGGGCCAGGAGTTCCTGAGAAACCAGGACACTGCAGCTTTATTAAAGTTAAAGAAACTGTAACATATCTCTTATATATTAAAAACGTTTAAAAGTTTTAAAGAGAAATTGCATTAATACAGATTGAAGTATTTTATTCTTTTTTGACTTGAAAAATTATATTTCATATTGCAAAGATGTTTACAAGTATTTTAATTTAAGTTCAGTGAACTTTTTTGTAGCTGGGTTAAATCTTTTTATTTTAGTATGGCCTTATGGCAAAGAACACTGTATTATTTTAATAATCACACAATTGTGACGGAATTACAAACCATAAAATGTGTAATGTTTTGAACAGTATTCTGTTGGGATGGAGATTTTATAGGTTCAGACAAATCTTCTAGATCTGCTTCACCCAGCATATTTTCTATTCAGTGATATAAAGCATATTTTATTCTATATTATTACAAAAAATGGAAAATGTATAAACATGTCAAAAGGAACTGTTGATGCTTTCTAACATTTGTATAAATAGAATTCAGTGCAAGTTACAAAAATTCTGTTGCACCACTATAGTTTTAGTATTTCTATTTTAATACATTTGTTTACCACTTGTTTATGTATATGTAGGTGACGTTACTTGAGCTTAAATGTACTTTACTGAGCAAAGTTTAAAAAACAAAGTATATTTTATTTTATGATAAAGGGCCTTTAACCTCATGGTCAAATACTAATATTATATTTGCTGAGACAAGATTTGAAATTGTATCAAGAGTTTTATTTTTCTGACATTTAAAGTTCTACATAATAAAGGTAAAACTTAAGTAATGGTGCTACTTCATTTTTTAAGTATTTCTATATAAATAAAATATTGAAGAAAATCTATCTTGTGTGGTGACACTTTTTTAAAGTCTCTTGGAATCAGTTTTAAATGATGAGTTAAAATATGTAATTCCCAGGCATGTTATGTGGGTATTTTATCAATAGAATGAACTTTAAGAAGAATATCGAGTTGTGTTTGTCTGGGTAACAGTATTTTTACTATTTTTGTGTAAGTGTCTATTACAACACTGTAGGCCTGGTGCCTAGGGCCCTTGGTATTTTTAGGACTTCGGGAAAATTATAAGGATTAAAAAGGATATTAAAACTTTCAAAGGAAATGTTAATTTTTAGCCTCATGAAAACCTAGTCAATTTTGCCTGAGACATTCAGAAAATAAAAATATTGACGTATTTAAAGTTACATCAAAAATAAAATATAATGTGACTATTATTACTGAGGAAGGGGCCAACAAAGGCAAAAGTGCCTTCCTAATGGCCCAGCAAAGTCTTAATTCCACCCAGGTTGGGCCCCTAGCAGGTGTCCTTAAACTTTTTAAACAGGGGGCCAATTCACTGTCTCTCAGACCTTTGGCGGGGCCAGACTATAGTTTAAGAAAACACTGAACAAATTCCTATGCACAATGCGCATATCTTGTTTTTTTTTTTAAATTGTATTGTCTTTATTATTAAATCATAGCTGTGTACTATTTTGAAGTAAAAAACAAAAGGGGAACAAATACAATTCACAACAACACATGTGGTTTGCAGGCTGTAGTTTGAGGACCCCTGGTGGGTCTAATCTGTGGGCCTGGTCTGTGGCTAGGAGACGCTGGTCTGTTCCCTGTAGCGAGTTTCTGGTGAGAGAGAGTCACGAAGAAGGCATGACAGTTTTTGCTTGCAGAGGACCTTGCTGGATTTGAGCACTGGTCTTAATAGGCTTCTGCTCCTAGGGCAGGCTAATTGGTGTTGACAGGCTGCGAGTGTTAGCTGTTTGTTGTTGTTTGAAGGAGGTTTTTGTTTGCTTTTGGCAGGCTACACCTGCTCCCTGGCTGTGGGGCTTTGTCAAGGAAAGGGGCCATGTGCTTTCACTTGACCTGAACTCTGCCTTCTGGAGAGTGTTTAGGAATGACCAGACCATGCCACTGAATTTCCAGCAAACTTCCTGGCTGAGCTGCCCTTAGGGAATATAATTTCACCAGAATGTGGCAGGTGTTCATTTTAATCATAGCAGGTGATTTCAAGAATGACTAAGTTGGTGGTCTCTCTTTTCTCCTCTGTGTTTTTATTTGGTAATTTGGTTCTGTCTTTTCTCCTCTGTGTTTTTATTTGGTAATTTGGTTCCTGCCTACGTAAACCCTGTTGTGTTTGGTTTAAATGACTCTGTGTAGAGGCAGTAGGCAGGCCTCTGGGTGGGAGGAGAAAAGGGAGTGGCCCTGCTTGGAAAATTTCTGGCATCATCTTCAACTCTGGAAAGTTCCCAGGCAGTGTTTACCCCCTTTGCTTCTCCCTCAAGGACGGGAGGTTAGCTGAGGCCTGGCAAGGAAAGATGTTACCAAGTCCAAGTCCCCCTTTCCTTCAGCTGTCTGGAAATGCCTAGAACAGAACCAAGATTCGTTTTACACTTTCTTTAGTAATGCAACTTTGCTTTTCTGCTTTAACAGTATGGTTACAGATGATGCAAAGAAACCCACCTCAAAGGTGCTTACACATTCTTATAAGATTTTATTGTGGTCCACGTGCCGCTTTGGAAAATGAAAAAAGATCAGATTTTAAGGCTGCTGACATACCTTTGGATGGCCTATATTTCTTCACAGTGAGAGGTTTTCTTTCTTTTTTTGTTTTTTTGCACCTTTTTTTGGCGGGGGCTGGGTTCGAACCCGCCACCTCCAGTATATGGGCCCGGCGCCCCACTCTTTGAGCCACAGGCGCCGCCCTGAGAGGTTTTCTTTGTTGATATGAATTTGGGGGATATATGTAATATTATTAGCATTATGCTTCTTAAGAGGAGAAACTGCTTTCTAACATGGGTTTCCCCTGCTAAGCCCAGGCCCCTGTCACCAGCAGGGAACATGAGCATGTGCCGGTGATACTACATATTAGGTGGCGTTAGCTTTGGGTCTTAAGCCTTTTGTCCCATACCCTAGGTTTCCCAAGGACTCCTGTGGATGTGACCGCTGATTATGGAGGTGACAGTCCTCCAGCTGGAAAGAGGACAGCTGCTACCTTCATGCCTTCCAGCTTCTTGCAACTTCTTTTTGTTCTTCTCTACCTCTCTGTAAACTGTCTTTCTGAAACAACAAAATACCAGCTAACAGGTGCCTCTTCTCCTAATTATTGTTCCGTGTTTTCTTCCTTTATGTAGAACAGTGGTTCTCAATGTGGTGATTTTTCCACCCTTCCCTGCCCAGCCATTTGGCAGTCTCTGGTGACATTTCTGGTTATGATAAAAATGGGTAGTGGGTTCTGGCATCCAGGGCATCGAGGCCAGGGGTGCTGCTGGACACTCTACAATGGGCAGGGCAGCCCTACCATAGTGAATTACCTGGTTCAGTGTTGGGAACCCCTGATGTGGGCAAAGTAAATGTATCTTCTCTGTTCTTCATTCATTGCCATGAAATTGGTGGCGTTATAGTGACATTTAAGCACCTACTGGCTGCTCCTCAGCGGTGTCTGGGATTGTCCACTATCCAGTATAGGTCTAGCTACATCAGAAACATGGTGGGCCAAGTTGAGGCTGGTGTCTGAGCACAGGAGGTCACAACCAAGGGCTCTTTATTCACGGGAATAGTAGACTGCACTCAATTCATAATAATAATGCGTACACAGACTCGCATTTCCATTCTCTCCAGGGATCTTTTCCACTCCTGCAAGGCAGGCAGCCTTGACATTTTAGTGGCCCTATTTGCAGTGAAACAAACACTACTTGGAACCCAATCCCAGCCCCAGGCTCGGGCCCTGGTTTTCTAACTGTAGTCAGTGCTTTTTCCCTCCTGTCCAGTTCCCTGAGCCAAAATTTATAGATAGCAGCACTCACCCTTCTCCAGAAGGGTCTGGCCCACAGCCCTTCACCTTTTCCTATTTCGTGAGGCCCTTTTTTTTTTTTTTCTGTGGGTCCCTCTTATCCTATCAAAATTGGCTCTTGGGAAAAGCTCTGGTATCTTCAATGAATTTCAGTCTCTAAGTGATGCAGAGCTTTTATCTCTTAAGTCTAACCTCTCTAAGAAATAGGAACAAATGTGTCCCCTTTGAGGGTGGTTTGGAACCTGCTGGCTGATGCACTGGCTGGTGGTTGTCCTGAAAGCTTTATGGCACGAGGTAACTTGGGAAGAGCTGGATGCGCTCATTCACTGTCACCTTAAGAGGATCATTTCCTTCCTGGCTATGGAACAAGGGCCTTCCTAACACTGGACCCTGCGCCGCTTAGCCTGCTCTCCTTCTCCAACCTAGTCAAAGGCTGATCTGGTACCTCAGTGATGCTTAAAGTGCTAATGGTTCTCTTCCCTTGCTTTTAAGACCTACCTGCTTTCTGGGAGGTTGAGTGAAGGAGAATTAGACATAAGTCACATTGGTCCAGTGAATGTCAGCACCTATTTCTATAGTTTAGCAGCCTCTCCGCTGTGCTAAGGGGTTTCCCTTGGTCTAACTCAATGGGGAAGGGAGGAGTAAACCCATTTAAAAGATAAGAAAAGTAAGATAGAGACAAGTGAAGTGACTTACCTATGGCCACACAGTAAGCCTTGGATTTAGGCTTCCAGCCCTGATATTTTTACTGCTCCATTAAAAATGGATTTTATTGGAGGCATTTCTTGAAAAAGTGAGCACTCAATTGTCACAAAATAGTCAACCCTAAGAAGGATGTTCCTTTTTTAGAGATGAATGGAACTGATTTGAAAAGTAGCGTTGGACCCAGTTGCTGCGGTGCTCCCAGGACGCATGAGGAGGGCCAGCAACTTGAAGACCACCTCACGGGCCTGGGCGACTCTATGATACCAGCTCCAATGCCCTGCCACTTCTTGACTGCCTTGAGACCAATTCAACAATAAACATTAGGTTAATTCTGTAATCTATCCTTCTTAGGGAGACAAAAGAATAATTACCGTATGATGAGAATGAAATGAAAGAGAATTTCTCTTTGAAGAAAAGCTCCATAAAAGGCCAGGGCCGTGGCTCATGCAAGTAATCCCAGCACTCTGGGAGGCCGAGGCGGGCGCATTGCTTGAGATCAGGAGTTGGAGACCAGCCTGAGCAAGACTGAGACCTGGTCTCTATTTAAACAGAAAAATTAGCCGGGTATTGTGGTGGGCACCTGTGGTATTGCTCAAGCCCAGGACTTTGAGTTGCTGTGAGCTATGACACCATGGCACTCCACCCAGGGCAACAGAGTAAGACTCTGTCTTAAGAAAAAAAGCTCCAGGGTGGCACCTGTAGCCCAGTGGTTACAGTGCTGGTTACGGCACCAGCCACATGCACCAAGGCTGGCGGATTCAAGCCAGGCCCAGGCCAGCTAAACAACAATGAAAACTGCAACAAGAAAAGAGCCGGGTGGCTCGGCGCCTGTGGCTCAACGGGCTAAGGCGCCAGCCACGTACACCTGAGCTGGTGGATTTGAATCCAGCCCGGGCCGCCAAACAACAATGACGGCTGCAACCCCTCCCCCCCAAAATGGCCGGGTGTTGTAGCGGGCTCCTGTAGTCCCAGCTACTTGGGAGGCGGAGGCAAGAGACTCTCTTGAGCCCAGGAATTGGAGGTAGCTGTGAGCTGTGATGCCACAGCACTCTATCCAGGGTGGTAGCTTGAGGCCTGCCTCAAAAAAAAAAATAAAAATAAAAATAAAAATAAAAAATAACAAATGGTAAAAAAAAGAAAAAGAAAAGAAAATCGCTGGGTGTTGTGGTGGGCGCCTGTAGTTCCAGCTACTTGGGAGGCTGAGGCAAGAGAATTGCTTAAGCCCAAGAATTGGAGGTTGCTGTGAGTTGTGAGGCCATGGCACTCTACTGAGGGCAACGTAGTAAGACTCAGTCTCAGAAAACAAAACAAACAAACAGAAAAACTCCATGAAAATGTCACATGAACTAATTTGGCCAGTGAATAAAGGAGAAAAAACCCTGACTGTCTGACTGACAAGTGAAATGTAGTCAATTATTTAGTCTCTAGAATTCCAACCTCCTGGCTTGACTGACTTTTTTTCTCTCTCCTGTTGACTTCATTTTGGGGGGCATTTCTTAGAATTATAGAATCTGGGCATGCTCTACAAGCCTGCCCAGTCAAAGTCATTTTCAGCACTGGTCACAATTATAGCACATTTTTTTGTGATTTTTTTTTTTTTTTTTGATACAGAGCCTCAAGTTGTCACCCTGTGTAGAGTGCTGTGGCATGACAGCTCACAGCAACCTCCAACTCCTGGGCTCAAGCGATTCTCCTGCCTGCACCTCCCAAGTAGCTGGGACTACAGACACCTGCCACAACGCCCGGCGATTTTTTGGTTGCAGCCATCTTTGTTGTTTGGCGGGCCTGGGCTGGATTTGAACCTGCCAGCTCAGGTGTATGTGGCTGGCGCATTAGCCGCTTGAGCCACAGGCGCTGAGCCAATATAGCACATGTTTTCATGGAAGGTGTGGGGGAAACCAACGGTAAGTTGTGACTAAATTTACTCCTCTGTGGAAAGAGAGATGGCGGCCTTACTTCTGGCCTGCTCAGACCCTCTTTTGGGCTTACGTGACGCCTGTGCTCCTTTCCACAGTAGCACCTGCCAGGGCCTTTCACCATAGCTTGTTTGGTAGTGTTTTCTCCCTTGAGCATGTTTTGAGGGCGTCTTTGTGCTCCCAAGAGCTAACAAGAGATGTTCATGACACACTTGGCAAGTCAGTGAAAGGGATGTTGAGCTTGAAATAACCTGCGTGTCTGTTGATAGGGGACTTGTTCATGAAGTTGCACAACTTCTGCACAACAGAATTCTAGTTATAACACACAAGGGGATCACTTTGATGTCTATAAAGGCAAAATGCAAGGGATAGACATTCGACGTACTTGATATTGATTTGAAACTAGTAGATGAACAACAAACAGTGGCAGAGTGAGCACCCACCTAACAGGTACAAGTAGGGGGTAGACGGCACATCTCCCGGGTGAAGGACTCAAATCCAACTTGGACTTTTCCTAACAAATGCAAACAATGCATACATAATCGTATGTATCTTTATATTAATCTGAAATAAAATAAAATACATATATAATCAATAAAACAATAAATGCTACTAAAATACCAAAAACATTATAGACCAATAGAAAAAGTTACGGCCCTCTATAACTTTTCTAGGCATATAAAAACTAAGCCGTCTTTTTTTTTTGCAGTTTTTGTTTTTTGGTCAGGGCTGGGTTTGAACTCACCACCTCCAGAATATGGGGTTGGCGCCCTACTCCTTTGAGCCATAGGCTGCCAAAACTAAGTCACCTTTAAGATGGCCCTCAATGATCCCTGCCTGTTTGCATAACCCCTTCCCCTTGAATGTGATTTGGACGTTGTGACTTGCTTCTAATGGACCAATCATGGCAGCCCTGCAGTGAGAAACTCAGGAAGCCCCCTGCCGCTGGCCTTGAGCACTTGAGCCTCTCACTGGAATAGCCCATGAGAAACTGAGGCCCAACAACAACCACAGGAATGCACTTAAAGCAGACCCTTCCCAGGCTGAATCTTCAGACGTGACTGCTCCAAGACCAACATCTTGACTGCAGTCTGGTAAGACATCTTGAGTCAGAGACACTGAGCTGAGCCATAGTCTGATTCCCGATTCCCAAAACCTGTGAGTTGATAAATGCTTATTGTTTTAAGCTTCTAACTTTTAGGGTCATTTGTTATGCAGAAATAGAAAAGTAACACATATATATAATTAAGTGTTAAATAGTTGTCATCCTTGGAGAATAAGACTAGTATTTGGGGGGGATGACAGAAAACTGGCTCTGCCACTTGCTAGCTGTATACCTTGGGAAGGTTACTAAGCTTCTTTGTGCCTCAGTTTTACCTTCTATGAAATGGGGATAATAATAGTAACATACCTTAAAGGGCTGCTCTGAGGAGTATTTAGAATAATGTATGGCTTATGGTAAGGGCTGTCAATTTATTGCCATCAATCCAGATATATCATATTATTATTTTTCATTTTATATCCTCATGACTTTGGACTTGTTTTTACTATACTGCATGATTATATCACTTTCATAGGTCAAAAAGAGTTTTAAAAATTTAAAACGGGATTTATGGGTGATATTAGTCAATTTGGTCTAGGCCAAATCTTCCATATCAGAGCATTTTGTTGGACAACATGAGTATCTTTAAAAGTGATAAAGTGCTATTATTTTATTCTTTGTAATAGTTACACTTTTCAAAATACTGCCATATAAATTATCTCACAGCAACCCCAGGACATGTTGGATAGTATGGATATCATTATCCTTATTTTACAGCCCAAGGAACTGAACTTAAAGGCCTGTCTCAATAGAGAGTCATTGCTCAAGTAAAAACTAGACATTTGTGGATACCAAGATCTTTCTAGAAATTGCCTTGTGCAGATATACAGCAAATTCCTAGAACATCCAGAAACAATTCCAATGAGTTATAAGTAAATTTAATGTACTGTTTATTGAGAATAACCAAACCTGCCACCCATGGATTTAGAGTCTGGTTAAATACACTTCTCATTAAAACTGCCATGACACTGCCTTAATATTCCTTCAATGACTCAGAAGACACTACAGAGTCTTCCACTATGAACATCAGTGACTGTTCTGCAAGAAAATTATCACTTAAAATTTCTTGATGAACAGATTCTGATATTTGGGTTTGCTTATCATGGTCACATTTTTGTGGTGTGCAGCCTAGGTGGATTAATTCAGTTTCTATTCCGGGAACCCTGTTGTACTGTAAAGTCCGCCTCCAACTTCTCTTCTCTGAGACAGAATCTTTACATCTTTCTGCCCCAGTTTTCTCATTTGGAAAATTAGAAGGATGGACTATTTTATTGCTTTGTAAACTAGTCCTGTGAGATGCCTGCATGGGAGTAACCTAGAGAAGAGAAGAGATATAAAATACAAATTCTGAGATCCACCTTTTGAAATTTTTTTTTCTTTTGAGACAGGGTCGGTCTCCCAAGTGAGTACAGTGGCATCATCCTACCTCACTACAGCCTCCAACCCCTGGGCTCACGTGATCTTCTCACCTCAGCCTCCTGAGTAGCTGGGGCTACAGGTGTGAGCCACCACACTTGGCTTTGAACTTCTTATTAATAGTTGTCAGATGAGGCCTGGAAGTCTATAGTTTAATAAGTTCCCTATATCCATCAATAGTGGGTGTTTGAAGATATAAATACATACTTTAGGTGACTCTGCAGAATGTTATTAAAAAGAATGAAGCAGCTTAATTTGTATTGGTATTGAACAATCTTCAATATGAATTATTATTAAGAGAAAAACTTAAAGCTCATTACAGCATGTGGTGTGCTAATTTGTATTAAAGTTGCATAAGCGTAATTGTACACATAGACTATACCTCTGGAGAGGGAGGCTGGGGGCAGGGTCAAGGGCTGGGAGAGAATTACTTTTCCCTGGATAATCTTTAGCTCTGTTTGGATCTTTTTTTTCTTTTTTCCAAAAAAAAGGTGGGGGAGTACATTACCTATTAAAATCCATTTCTTTCTGGTTGCTGCTCACGTGTCACAGTTGGTT
The DNA here is from genome assembly GCA_963573935.1 of Arctocebus calabarensis. NCBI lineage: Eukaryota > Metazoa > Chordata > Mammalia > Primates > Lorisidae > Arctocebus > Arctocebus calabarensis. The sequence goes on along the minus strand of CAUYON010135166.1, from coordinate 5,679 downwards.
GATCGATTCTAACAAATGCATCTGACGTGGGCTGTGGATGGTCTGGGACTACGGGAACAAGTGAGAACTCTCTGTACTTTCAGTTTTGCCACGAACCTAAAGCTGCTCTGAGCAATAAAGTCTGTTAATTAAAAAAATTCTTTTAAGTGGTAGTCAGGACAAAGTCACACGTAGGAAGTGTACGGCTACACAGCTGGGCAGAATGCCTGATGGAGTAAAAGCTTCTTCCAGTGAGGGCTGGAGGTGAACTGAAGCGGTAAGTTTGGAAATGCAAGTCAGATGGAGATCGTAGACAGCCTGGGGGGGCTCTGCCCAGAGTTTTGAGGTGTGTCTCCAGGCACCTGAGGAGGCTGTTTCACGTTGTGTTTTGGGAACCCTGAGCTGGACGGGCTGGGAAAGTGTGCAGACAGAGAGTGTGGGAGTTGGGGGCCAAGGAGAAGCTACTGTTTCGATCCAGGAGGTGACTGGTGAGCTGAGAGGCACGAGAGTGTCTGGGATGATGGCAGAGAAGAGGGGGGAATTGTCGGGGCTGAAAAACCATGAGGTTGAATCATGTGAAATTGACCCTTTTGACCTACAGGATTCAACCTCATTAGTTTGACAATGTGAGGTGGCAGAGGGCACCTCTGGGGGTTGCACATGGACCAGGACATTTGGGGATTCAGAGTCTCAGTGGATTAGGCCCCCTTATCAAAGCAGAAAACTGAGGATGTCAGAAGTGATGACTAGATGTGGTGTCAGGGCCTTTCAGACCCAGATGGGAGTCACAGAGCAAAAGACTTTACCTACTATTTCTGGAACACATCTTTTTTTTACATATTTGTGCCTTTGCTTGAAGGCCTAGAAAATGTATTGTTTAAAAATATATATAAAGATATAAGGAAATGTAGTGAAATAGGGAAAAAACCCAGTCTACCAGGAGCAGTGTGAACTAATGGGGTGGAGGGCGGGGCTCATGAAGGCTTTGAACTACAGAGAGAAGCGTTTACATTTGGTGTGGATGGGACTGGGCCTTTGAGCAGAGCAATGTCTTAAGGAAAGTGATATCTTGGGAAGATGAAGTTGCAGGCAGGCCAGGGCAGGAGGATTGCTTGAGGTCAGGAGTTCAGGCAGGACTGGTTTCTTGCAAAAGAGATCAGTGGCCAGAGATTGAGGTAGGGAAGGTGCCAGCAGTTGAGTTCAGAGGGAGAGAGAGGAAGTGAGATGCTTCAGGGTTTCACAAAATCTTGGGCAAGAAGGAAGCTTAAATGTCATCTAATTCAAACAGAACCTCTGCTGATGCTGGGATCTCTTCCCCAATCCACCTTTTTCTTGAAGAATTTTGGGGCCATGATGTCATCACTCCTGTGCCTTGGGGCAGGTCTTTTTATGAGAGAGCCGCCTGTTTGTCTGGAGTCAAAAGCCAAAGCTCTACCCAGAAACTTTTACTTTTTTTTTTTTAAGAGACAGAGTCTCACTTTATCGCCTTTGGTAGAGTGCTGTGGCGTCACAGCTCACAGCAACCTCTACCTCTTGGGCTTAAGTGATTCTCTTGCCTCAGCCTCCCGAGTAGCTGGGACTACAGGTGCCCACCAGGACGCCTGGCTATTTTCTTGTTGCAGTTTGGCCGGGGCCGAGTTTGAACCCGCCACCCTCGGTATATGGGGCTGGCACCCTACTCACTGAGCCACAGGCGCCGCCCCAGAAACTTTCACTTTTCCTTTTTATTTCGGATTAATTTGAAGCGTACATATTAGGTCACATAGTTTGCATTTGAAAGGTTAAAGTAGCTGTGTCCTTCGCCCTGCAAGTATGCCTTAGTATAACCTGCATTGTACCCTCTGGGTGGGAGCCTGCCCTGCCTTTCCCCACTTCCCCTTACTTGAGTCCAGCTGAGTTTTTCTCTCATAGGAGCCTGTAGTTGTTAATCCACTGACTTCAATTTAGCACCAGCCGCACGTGTTGATGTCTTTCCCTTCTTGTGATACTTGGCTTGGGAGGATGTTCTGTGAGTCCATCCAGGTTGTTACAAAAGATGCAAAATTTCTGTCTTTTCTATGGCCGAGTAGTGTTCTATGGTGCACACACCACAGTTTATTAATCCGTTCATGCATTGATGGGTATTTGAGTTGTTTCCACATCGTTGAGATTGTGAACTCAGCTGCTATAAGCATTTGAGTGCAAATGTGCTTGTGGTAAATGACATTTCTTCTTTTGTCTGTCCAGAAACTTTCATTTTGTAGATCAAGTCGAACCCTGCAGGGATTTGAAGGTTCCAAATTTGAACCTTCTTCCTTGGTGCTGCCCGGCTCTAGGGCTTCCGTTTTCCTGTAATGATGTACGCTGGGCCAATTCACTTTCAGGGAGTGTTCCTCTAAAAGTGCTCCAGGGGACCATGCCTGGATGACTGACATTTGTGCTCTTCGCAGGCTGAGGGGGGTAGGGCAGGGGCAGCCTGGGTTCCCTGCAGGTGGCCTTAGGAAGCTTTTCTTTCTTGATGGCTAATCACACTGCTGACCTATATTGAAGTTAATTGTAACATAAATCATAGAGGCCCCATCACACCTGCAGCCAAAGGGATGGACAGAAGCCTGTTTTCCAAGTAGAAGCCGTCTGCTGGAGTTTGGACAGGAGCCAATTGGGAAGTCGTCTGTAGGGTCCAAGTTCTCTTTCAAAGCACCCAAGATCTGGCTGGAGAGGAGTGGAGAATGGGTTGGAAAACATAAACAGACATAAAGTCCAGAAGAAGCTGCAGAGCCACTTGGATTTTCTCTCTGGTCCTCTCTGAATTCCTGCAGACACGACCCCTGGTGGGCGTGCAGGTTGCCTTCCACTTTCCCAGCTCCCTCCCTCTCACTTCTTTGTCACCCCTCTTGAAATTTTTTATATTGTTGTCCCCCCCATAAGGGTTCCAACTCCATCCTAGAGAAGGGACAGCGAGTCCTTAGGGTTCTAACACCTTCCTCCTAACGGGGTGGCAGATTTGAGATTTGTATCGCGTGAGTTGCAGGAGAAAGTGTTAACTTCTGAGCGGAGCATTTATAAGACAACCAAATCTTTGTAATACTGACAGCTTCTTACTGGATAAACATCTAGATGCTAGTTGACTAATAGGTCCTTCCTTATATTAACTTAAGAAAACTGTGCTAAAATATTGTACTAGGGTTCTCTCGAAAAACAGAACCAATTAGGTAGATAGATAGACAAGGGTGGATTTATTATGGGAATTAGCTCACGTGGTTAATGAAGGCCGAGAAGCCCCATGACTGCTGTCGGCAAGCAGGCAAACCAGGAAAGCCAGTGACGTAATTCAGTCCTAGGACGAAGGCCACAAAACCTGGAATTACAGCAAGAGAAGATGGGTGTCCAAATAACAAAAGGAAGTGAATTCACCCTTCCTTGCTCTATTGGGGTCCTCAGTGGATGGGATGAAGCTGGGCCACTCTAGTTTGGGAGGATTTCTTTACTCAGGGACTGATTCCAACACCAGTCTCTTAGACACGCTCAGAAATAATGTTTTACCAGCTATCTGGGTATCCCCTAGCTTAATCACATTAACCATCCCCTGAGATTAACCATAGTATGTGTATGGATATTAATAATAAAAATTGACATCACAAATATATAATGAAATTAACCACCACAAATACATATAATAAAAATTTACCATTTTAGCCATTTTAAGGGTTCAGTTTAGGGGTATTGAGTACATTCACATTGGTCTGCATCACCATGACCAATCTCCAGAACTTTTATATCCTCCCAAATTGCAGCTATACCCAGTAAGCAGTAACCTCCCGCCCCCCGTTCCTTCCCTCCCCTCCGCCTGCAGTAAACACTACTGCACTTTCTGTTTCTAAGATCTCTACTATTCTGGGCGGCGCCTGTGGCTCATCGAGTAGGGTGCTGGCCCCATATACCGAAGGTGGTGGGTTCAAACCCGGCCTCAGCCGAACTGCAAAACAGAAAAATAGCTGGGTGTTGTGGTGGGTGCCTGTAGTCCCAGCTTCTTGGGAGGCTGAGGCAGGAGGCTCACTTGAGCCCAGGAGTTGGAGGTTGCCGTGAGCTGTGTGATGCCACAGGACTCTACTGAGGGCGATAAAGTGAGACTCTGTCTCTACAAAAAAAAAAAAAAAAAGATCTCTACTATTCTAAGTTTCCTCCCTTTTTCAAACTCTCACTTATTGTAGGCTTCCTTCACACTAGGGAAAGGTGGATAGGAGAAAACTGGAGGGAAAAGAAACTTTTTGTGCATGTGCTTAGTAATATTCTGACCATGCTAACAAATCCTCTCTTGCTTCCCCGCGTCTACCGCAGGCTCTCCGGGCAGCAGCAGGTGGATAGACAGACAAGAGTGGATTTATTATGGGAATTAGCTCACACGGTTAATGCAGGTTAATGGAGAAGAACCCATCTCCCTCACCAGCCTCCAGCGAGAGCCCTGGGGAAGGGCTAAGACTATGGAGAAAGATTCCATCTGAGCAAAGAAGTGCCCTCCCCTAGGACTACGAGTTGTACACAATTGGAAAGAATTTGCTTTGGGTTTGTCTTGCTTATGTATATTAAACAGTCCATTTTCACATCCTTAGGCAAATTAGGCATTTAGAAGCAAAGACAAAACAGGCTTATGAAGGAGAATTAAACATCGTAAAAGAACCTCAATAGGCTTGTTTATTTCAGAGTAGAATGTATGTGTGTGTGGCTTAAAAATGTCTCCTAGCGTTCCATGCCTGTGGTTTTTTCATGACCACAGTCACTTAAGCCAAAGAACATACAATTGGAGAGATTATCTGAAAATTTGCATTGTTGATTTACCTACATTGACAACTAACAGGTGACTAGATCATAATTTCTCGTTCTAAGAATGATTTACTCATTTTTGAAATATAGAAATCTTGCAACATATAAAGTTAAACGTTATCACTTCCTTTGAACTTACAATGGGCAATAAAAGTTATTTTCCTATCTTGAGTTTCTGAGCATTTATTTACATAATCAAAGGTTAAAGATTTTTAAGAAATGTGGAAGTGTAGCTTCTGAAAATAAGCTTAAAATGATGAAGAAGTGTAGCTCAACTGTGGAAGCTAAGAAGAAATCACACAGAGACTTTAGAACAGAGCTCAGAGGAGCAGCAAAGATGGACAAAGAACACTGAAGAGAGGGGAGAATCATTGGAAATAGGCAGAAACATTAAACAATTAGCTGCACAAAATGCAAATAATCCGCAAGAAGTAATTACGAGGAAAGGCCTAACAGGAAATGTGCTTCAGCTGTCAGCACTGAAATATAAGATGCTGGGAACATTGAAGGCTCTAAATGGTGCCGTATGGAGAAGCCCCATTTAAACATCTGCCTGACACTTCCTTCCTTCCTAAGGAAGACGCACAAGGTTTGTGCTCAAAGCCACACCCTGCAGAGCACACACCCTCCCACAGCCCTCAATGAGCAGCGTGAATACACACTCACTGGGAACATGCTTGACCTTATTTTCAGATACATGTGGATTTAAAGCAACTAAGACAAAGAAAGACAAAGATGGTCACTTTATATTAGTCAAGAGAAAAATACAACAAGAAGACGTTTCAATTCTAAATATTTACATACCCAACATAAATGCTCCCAGATTCTGCCCAGATCTTATTCAGTCTGAGCAATATGATAGTCTCTAACACCACAATAACAGGGCATTTTAACACTCCT
>CAUYON010135162.1:0-10853 GCA_963573935.1 Arctocebus calabarensis | reverse complement strand
TGGCTCGGCGCCTGTGGCTCAACGGGCTAAGGCGCCAGCCACGTACACCTGAGCTGGCGGGTTCGAATCCAGCCCCCAGGCCCACCAAACAACAAAGATGGCTGCAACCAAAAAATGGCCAGGTGTTGTGGCGGGCGCCTGTAGTCCCAGCTACTTGGGAGGTGGAGGAAAGAGACTCGCTTGAGCCCAGGAATTGGAGGTTGCTGTGAGCTGTGATGCCACAGCACTCTACCCAGGGCGACAGCTTGAGGCTCTGTCTCAAAAAAAAAAAAAAAAAAAAGAGAGAACTTTATGAGCTTGTCTTTCTTTAGACCTGTGAAAACAACTATATGAACAGGATGTTCATATAGGCCATGTTTCCTAGGGAGGAAAAGAGAAGCAACATTTCTCAGTGCTTTAGCCATATATATCAGCTGGGAATGTTTGGGATGTCTAATAATCATGGCTTAGACAAATAAAGTCATGTGTCACTTAAGAACAGGAATATGTTCTGAGAAGTGTGTGGCTAGGTGATTCCATCATTGTGTGAACCTTGCAGAGTGTGCGTAGAAGGATGGTGGATAGTCAACTGCACACCTAGGCTTCCTAGAAGGCTGCTTTCAGGGTACACACATGAGCAGTATATTGCTATACTGAATACTGCAGGCAGTTGTAACACAGTGGTAAATATATATATATATCTAAACATATCAAAATATAGAAAACAGAGCAGTAAAAATGCAGCATTACGATCCCGTGGGACCACTATGATCAGTATCCTCTGTAACTGACTAAATAGTTGTTATGCAGCACATGGCTGTATTGGATTTTTCTCCTTTATATATTAATAATCGTGTAGACAGAAAGCCCTAAGTAATGTCATAGCTCGAGGTCCTTGTCAGGAACACCTAAGCTTTCGATCTTTCAGCTTCACTATCTTCATTATATTGAGCTTTCATCCTCTTTGCTGTTACTTTATGATTACAGGGTGAATCTGACAGCTCCAAGGACCTCAACTTCAGTAGAGGCAGGAAGAAAGGGGGAATGTCCCCTTTATCTAGAAATGAAACTGAGCCCACAAGCCAACTAACCCATAATTCTGATTGATCAGAACATCATCTCTCTTAGTGATAAGTAAGGCAAGAAAATTGGGTTTCGCAACGGGAAAAAAGTATTTATGACTGAATTTAAAGAACCATAATTTGTTGTCTGAGACTAAGCACCTTGCAGAAGTGTTTGTTCCCAGAGTAGAGTGTAGAAGTGGATGTGAAGCAGGTAACTAATGTTTCTATCCCATCAGATGACCATCTTCCACTGACAATGCCTTGTTCCCAGGTTCTTCTCCCTCCTCTGCCTTTACCACAATCAGAATATAAAAACTTAACAGGTTTGTCTTAAGTCTTGCTGAATGTTCCCCTCCAAAGAGTCACATTATAAGATTTTAGCCCATAAAAATTATAGCTAACCTTTATTTAATTACTGTAAAACAGAAAGTTTGATAAATTTGAAAGTGTTGATAAGTCTCACAACAATCTAACAGAAGAGTTAACATCTCGCATCCTTTACTGAATTCCTGTAGAACTCCGAGTACTGCCAATACCTCTTTATTCTCCTGTATTACTCTAATTTGTGTAAATTATACAAAAACAGTCTCATTCCTAGGGGCAGGAAGATCTTGTAGTTGTCTCAGTCATTTATCAGTAATAATGTCAAACTAACTAAATGAGCCTTATTTTTAGGGCGTTATACCAAGTGCCTAAAGACAAGCTTCTCAATGAAGACTTGAACTTGGTATCCTTCTTTTGTCAAAGACTAAGATCTATTTGTGAAAATTATGGTACAGTGGTTCTCCTTCCTGGCCGGTTAGCTGACCTTGGGAAGGTCATGGATGGAGAACAGACATCAGTATTTTTTTAAATCTAAATTTTCTTCTACAGTACAGATTGTATGTCTCTGCCTGCTGACCTAGTGATTCAGGTGATTCTAATCAGACTAGAGTGTATAAAATTGGTCACATATAAGACCTTTTTGATATGTTGACTGAAGAATGATGAGGTTCATAGATTTGAAAAAGATAGCTTTATTTCTCATAAAGGATTACAACCTGCAGGCTGGCCATCTGTAGGTTAGAAAGCATAGCCTCCTCCCAGAAGCCAAGAGCAAGCACTCTGGGAAGGGGCACAGGGAACAGGGATTAATGTTGGGTGGGGTGTCCAAATATGCATAATAAGCTATCAAGGGAGTCTTGAGTATTTATTTAAGGAGAAACATGTATATACATAATTGAGCTTCCTGCTATTTCATAGGACCCATGTTCGAAAGATGGCAGTTTCAGTATGATCTAAGGGAGGAGCTTTGACCTTCTGAGATTAAAAGGTGAAGAAGAGGACACGGAAACCATCACTGTGCCCCCTCCATAGACCAGACAAAACCACTCCATGGTCAGTGGTCACTTATCAGAAAGGAATGCTAGTCAGTGGTTGTGCCAAAACCACCAAAGGGAGGAGCAGCATTCAGCATTGGTTGAAACCACAATGGAGCAAGTCTTTCTGAAGGGCTGGTTCTGGTTAGTCTTTAAGGAAGAAAGCCTAATGGTGATTTTATAGCAAGGGGGTATCCCAGAGAGAGGGTATATAGACATGTGTCTGACCTCCCCTCCTGTCATGGCTGGGATTTCAGTTTTAATGTTTCACTGGGGTCCCCTTAGCCAAGAGAGAGGGTCCATTCACTCAGTTAGTGGGAGCTTAGGATTTTATTTTTATTATATATCTCAGAAGGAATAGCAGAAGCTCTTTCTTGGCTCTGGTCATGATGAAAAACTTAACTCTACTCTTAAGCCTAAGTGTTAGGAGCTTTTATAAAACATAATAGAGCTAACATCTGTGAACCTCTACTATGATGCAAGTCACTATGCTAAGAATTTTAAATGGCTAATATGTCCTTCATACCCCTCTTTGGGTGGAGCTATAGATTCATATTACCCGTTTTACAGACATGGAAAATTGTGCAAGGTCACAAAGCAAACCTGGAATCAGAGGTCCAACCCAGAACATCTGACCCACGGTGTCTGGTTTTAGCTCTGTATAGTACTTCTTGTTCCAAATTGCCTTTGAACCCTTCAGTGGCATTATGAAGTATTATCCTCTCTACTGAGCCAGAAAAAGAATAGGAAGTGAGAGATCAAGATCAGGCTGTATTTATATCTTGGAGAAAGGAATTTGATAGAGAAGAAGAAACAAAGACAGCCATTGGATATCGAGGTTAAGTCAGGATGCTATAAAGTCAAACCAGGGAACCTTCCTACCATGTGACTGTGCTTGCCATAAATGCAAGGACTTGATCTTTTCATAAAGCACATCAGTTATTGGCAGGAAGTGTGAGACAGTGGAATAACCTGGACCTCAGGGTCTAACAGAGCTTTCTTGTCAGCCACAACCCTTACAAGTGTGGATTCTGTAAGCTAATTCTTTTAACTGCTGAGCCTCAGTGTCCTCAATTATTAAAAAGACATATATAAAATCTTATGTTTCAAATGGCTCTGAAAATAAAAGGAGATAGTAAACATGGCAGCCTATAAATAGCTATAAATAGCTGCCTCACCCTCTTCCTTAAGCAACTTCTCAATTCAGCCATCAAGAGGGTTAATAAAGCCTATCGAGTGCAATCCTGCTGTTGGGATATTTTATTTCTGAACAAAGGTTCTATAATTTCAGCTCAGCTACGCCTGTACCCAGCTCCTAGCTGAATCCTTCTGGCTGCCTGTGGGACTTGTAAGCAGATCCAGGGCTCTGCAGTAATGCCCTTTGAAAAAGCATTGTGCTTTAATAAGTCACTTTTGTCTCCTCAGGCTAAGTTCACGTGAATTAGACTGCAAGGCACTTTATGCAAAACGTCTGACCTCCACTGGCTCTGATTTGCATTGTCATCGTTCCTTTATTCTGCTAAAGTACCTTCATTTTGCATAATGTTATAATGTTATTCAGGCTTTGCAGTTAGCACTATTTCATTTCTCCAATTATAACCATTTTAGCCAAAGCTATAGATAACCTTCAGAAACCCATGCCTGTGTGATATTTCATTCACAAGGAGCAAGCAATAAAACTGGACTTTTTTTTTTTAAGGATAAAACTAAAAAGCTTATTTTGAGCAGAAATTTAAAACTCCGAGATTAGATTTTCATTCCTTTCTTGGGGATTTAGAATGAGTGTTGTGTCTCCCCTGAAAGTCTCTGCATTACTAGTTATTACAGGCAAAGCTTAGTATAGACATAGAAGCATTCACTGAAGCAGATTTGCCCAGAGCTGTTGTACAATATGAGAGATTTCTCAATCTAAGACGTCTCTTCTGACTGCTCCCAATGGCTTACCCCACTGAAGAAATGCCACCCTGAAGGATTCCTAAGGATTGGAACCAGTTAATGAACAGATGTCTGTGGAAGACAGGACATATTACATTGTTATCTGTTCTTTATGTTACTCTAAATGAGATTCTGATCCTTTCACCCAATTGATTGCAGAAAAACTGAGACACTGAATCTGAAAGATGTGTATGGAAAGGGAGTGGGCAGAAAACCCCAAACCAAATGTCAACTTTTCCAAACTTTGCTGGGACCATGGATTAAAATTTAGATATGATAAACAGTGGAAAACAACCATTTATTTTCCACAATATTTATCAAATACCTCCTGTCCACCAGAGATTTCACATTAAGCACTAAGTAATATAAAATGAACCCACCTTCCTTGGGGTTTGCTGTGCAAGTCACAAGATTTAGAAGGTTAGGTAACTAGTACGGGAATTTCGGCAGATCGGAGAGCTTGAAGTTACATAGCTAAATTAAACTTCAAACTACAAAGAACATGTGGTTCTTTTATTTCTCTACTGTTATTTTACTCTCACTCTGATTTGCTAAATAGCTGTATTTAAAGAAAAACACAAAATTTAGCCCATGCTGACTGAAAAATGAATCTGTTGAATAGTTAAGTCATTTATTTAAATTTCAGGACATCTCTTTGTTATCACTGCTGTTTTCCTTGGTCCTTTTCCCACCCCAGCACTTCCCCAGCTGACAAGCCCCATGGTGCTGTGGGGAGGGCAGTTCCCTGGGTCTAATGTTTGAGCTTGTGTTGGGTGGCATCTCATTAAGTATGCTTGGTTTACTTCATCTCTGGCTGTTCATTTGCAATGATACTGACATTCATCAATAGTGAACACTTCTCTAGACTTTTCTCAGCTCAGGTGAGCCAGATGTTTCCACCACTCATTAAGCCCCCACCAGAAACCCTCCTTAGTTCTCACTGATGCTACAGACCTCTTTTTTGAGTTGGGCCACTCCCTCGCTTCAGCCCTGACCCAGGAGACCATCATTGGTTTCCATTAAGAGTCTTCTCAAACCCTTACAGGCCCAAGGACTCAAAACCTAGTGCCCCTCTGTTTTACTATGACCTGAGGAATCTCAGGACTGCTAGTAAAACCTCTCTTTCTGCCAGCCTGTCCTCTGAAACCAGGTCTGAACCCTACTGGTTGGTTTGTGTCCGTTCTGCTTAATGTTGCTCTTAGCCAAGTCCTCAGTAGAGAGGTGAGAGCCCTCTGCCCTGTATAATGCCCCAATACAGTCAGCATATCTCCCCTTCCAAAGCAAGAGATGGGCTTACACCCCTGGTTCCCTTTCTCCCGCCATCCCTCACTTTCTAGGCTCCCAGAGAAAGAGCCTTTTCCCGGGGGTGAGCCTTTTTCTCCTCAAGGACACTCACCCTTTCCCACTTCCTTCCCTGTGCTATGCTAGCAGATAGAATGCAGAGATGCAGGACTATTAAAATAAAATCAATTGATAGGTATCTAAAAATATCATTCTTTTTAACCTTAAATATTCAGATTCTTGGTCATCAATTGCTGAAGAAGCAATTTTGCTTTCCATTTTGCAGATAAGAAGAAAGACCAAAATGAAGAGTCAGAAATAAAATTGAGGGCAACTCAATCCCAATATATGAATACCTCAAGCAGATCTCTCCCTAATATCTATCACGTCAGGGACACTACACTTTGGAGATCTCCCAACCTAACTGAATCTTCTATTTCTTTCTTTGAGAGATGCTCTTCTTTCTTCTACCCCTAAAACAGAGAATTTCTCCAAGATCCTTTCCTTGGCCACCTTCCTTTTCTTTTTCTCATTACTACTGTGTTTCTGTGTGCCTGTGAATGCTTGTGCAGGAGAACATGCATGTGTGGACTCTCAGAATTTAGCCATAATCTTTAAATCTAGACTTCACATTTCATTCTTACTTTGCCTGTTTTCCCAACTGGTATAGGAACCTATGCTAATTCCTCAAACTGAATAGTTTCCTCGGCTGTGACTTTCTAAGGGACCATATTCCTTTTCATTTTTGTATCTCTAGTGTCTAGCACATTATCTAGTTCAACAAATATCTCATATAAATGGATGGGTGACTGGATGGATGAATGGAAACTCAGTGCCATACTTATGGCTCATAATATAGCTTATAATAGAACTGTATGAATAAATGGATGAGTGGCATACGCTTGTAACTCCCTGCAACTAACTCTGATCCCTTGTCACATGCTGTCTACCAACTCGAACAATCTGCTCCCCACAATTTTGTGGCAGGTCTACTATCAAACACTTACTTGCAGCTCCTTCTCACTGCTTTGATTTTCCCATACTTACAACATTTGAGTTTAGTCAGGGAGGTGTGGAACTGTTCAACCCTGTCACCCAGAATTGAATCATCCACAAAGCGTGGCATTAGAGCTGATAACAACATCCTTCTCAACTATTGTCTTCTTTTTTTGCTTTTTATTTCTACCTTTGTAAACCTACTCTGTCTCTTGCTGAACTTTAAACCATAATAGTGCCTCATTCAACCTCCCTTGTCACCAAAAAGCTGACACAGGTGCTCAGGAAACCAGTGGTATCTATAAAATAAAAAATCACTTTCTTTTTGGCTGATTATATTTCTCCCAAACACTTGTCTTCTTTCCCAGAAACTTAGCTGTACTATTTTTAGCCTGAATCAGGTTGTGCCTCTTCCAGGAGACTTCCTTTTGTAAACAGTGGGAAGCACTCAGAGTACATCTTCAATTTTCACTTACTAGCAATTGCCTTATTTATTAATCAATCATCTCTCCAGGCTGCGTTGATATTTTGAAAAAGGAAGTAACCACTAATTTGAACGTGGTCTTCATTTCTAGGCTTCTGGACCCACAAACACTAAATAAGGACGAAAAGCATCTGATAATCCCAGAAATATTTTAACATAAATTCTCTCCTTGTGCTAGTCATTTATTAGTAATGAATAGACGCTCCATGCTCTTTTTATGAGTTACTTATTGCTATTCAACAAATCATTCCATAACTTTGTAGCTTTAATAATAACCTGGAAGTTCTACTATCTAGACTGGGCTTGGTTGGTCTTGACTGGGCTCACTCACACATTTGTGGTCAGCTGAGAGGTACTTAGGCAGGTATGCTGATTCTGGAGGACCTTTATTTTCACATGTTTGAGAATGGGTTAGTATAAGTTGACTTTGGCTGTGACAATTCTACTCTGCCTGTCTTTATCTTCCAGCAGGCTAGTTCAAGCCTGGTTCTAGGCAATTAGTAGAATCCCATGTACAAGTAAACTCAATCATGCAGGAGGAGAAGGGGAGACACTCAAGAGCTTTTTAAACCTCTTTTTGCAGCAAATTTGATAAAAGCATAATGATCAAAGGAAAGTGCACTTTGTGTTCAAAATCAGAGGGCTGTAGCTTCCCAGATGAAGACCATGAGTAACAAAAAGCCAATAAGTTGAGTCACCAATGCAATTGATTGATCACTTTCCATACTCTTTCTGACTTTGTACATAGCTCATAAAAATACAGCTGAGATGCCCTGCCTAATTTAATTCTTCTGAAAATAATACCATCATTATCAACAACATAAAGCACCAACAACTATACTTAAGCTATGAATAAAAATCCTTATTTAATTGACACAACAACCTTGTAAATAGAGAGTAGTATATTTTTCAAATGCAGATGCTTTAACTCCAACCCTCATGGGCTTATACATCAGACCAGTCTTCTTGCAAAAGCAGGTTGAATATTATATTTCCTATAGGAACACATATGGATGGTGGCCTTTCACCATAACTTTGTTCTTGTGTCTTAGTAAAACTTCTTTGGTGAAGATTTTAGATACCATTTCCCTTGTTACAGTGTAAATTATTTGAATGGCCTCAGGTTGTGTGAATACACAAGTATATATGAAATTGAGAGGTGCAGTGAGAAGAATCAGGGTTCTTTTCTCGATAATGGCTCACCAAGTCCTCAGCCCTTCGGAATCTCTCTGGATCCTCTCATATAGTTGCTAGTTAGCACAACAGAAATGGGCAAGGCATCTGCCGTAGGGGGCAACCCTCAGCCTTGGGCCAGCCTGTTCTAGGTCTGCTTTCCTCGATCCAGAAAAGAGGGGACCTACCCATGTAAACCTGGGGTAAAACTAACCAAATTTCACAGCAGGTGAGAATGAGGAAGGATGAGAGGGAAAGAGAAGCCCAGTACTTTAGCCATCATGTCTCATTGAGCCTGACTTGGGATACACTCTCATACTATTGACTCTCAACAAAATCCTCAGGGTAAAAAAATGACTTCATGTGATTAAAAATTTATTTTTCCTAATAAATAAGCTTCTGAAATGACCAAGGCATTCTAGAAACATAGTCTGCAGGTTGCTGTGATTTCTTCAATAAAGTCTACACTATGGGCAGAGAGGGACATTGTAAAATATATCATAGTGCTTATCAGAGTTCTTTGTTTTGTGTGCTCAGGATTAATTTGCATGATGTGCTCCATGGGCCCTGGAAGTGTCCTGAGTATAAATCGAAGCCAAGGAGTGACAATGTTTTCCCATAAAAGACCAGATGATGAATATTTTAGGCTTTTCGGTCCATATGATCTCTATTGCAAATTTACCATTTTGCACAGAAGCAGCCATAGACAATACATAAATGGATGTCCATGGCTTATTTCCTATAAAGCTTCATTTACAAAAACAGATAGTGACCAGATTTGGCCTGCAAGATGGAGTTCTCTGACAGCTGATCTGAGTGATCAGAAATCTGTGCAGATTTGGCCTGTATTGCTTTGAGCACTAGGTTTGGCTTCTAAACAGGATAAACTACAGGGAAGTTTAACTGAGAAATTTAAGTTCCTACTTCTCTCTAGGATAATCTGTGATTGGAATATGGACAACTTGGTGAAAAATTGTGTACTAAGCCAAGATGGGACCTCTTTTTGGGAAACTGAGACTCCTAGAGGGAATGAGACTAGTCACAGAAGAGCCTTTTTGCCCTTGGAGGCAAATTCAGTGCTTTTTTTAGCCACCAACCTACTCTACAGTGTTTGAAGATCTAAAGGCAGAAAGAACAATGGACTCAATACTTAACAAGCACTGAACTCAAAGCAAAGAGACTTGAGGTCCAGTTGCAGCCTTGCTACTAACTCACTCAGCTAGTCAGTTATTTTAATGATTGTAATAAATTTTCCCCACCTATGAAACAAGGGATTCTATCATTTCTCTGAGTTTTCACCTATGAACCCACATACATCATAAACACAAGCTTACACATATATTCACCATTAAACTGTGAAATCATTAAGGCTGCTTGCTTATTTAAAAGGAAGATTTCTGTGAACCCTCCCCCCAAACTTACTAAATAATAATCTCTGGGGGTTGGGGAATGGGAATGTATGAATAGCATGAGCTCTGGGGATTCTTAAAACTCAGAAACTTTGAGAACCATTAGACAAGAAAGATACTTTCTAGCATACCTTCAAGTCCAAAGCCATGTATCTCTCTAAATGTGGTTAAAATATGGCATCCTCTGCAGAGCTGACTGCTCAGGGAGAAATGTCTTTTAATCATGAAACACGTGGAATTCATTAGCTCTATGTGGAATTTTGGAAAGAATAACCAACCTCACCTAGACCTCTGGAGAAATGGCTTTTTGGCCTGGGCAGACATGTTATTTGACAATCAGAAAGGGAAAAAAATCATACCTCCACACCCTTTTCCTCAGGCCAAAATGTACACTTGTAACTCATCCTGAATGCCTTTCCAGGGAGGTGGCCACAGCCGATGAGAGACCTCTTGCTTGTAGCAACAGGCCCTAGAAACTGAATCATAGCTGGAAATTGATATAGGTCCCTTTAGCTCAACAGAGCAGCTCAGAGAAAGCTGTGTGTGCATGTGTGTATACATATGTGTAGATGTGATGTGTGCATGTGTATTCTATATGGTGTTTCTGTACACAGACTTATATGTATTATGTATGGTGTGTGTACTGCTTGTGGTTATGGCATGTGTTTGTTGTGGGTATGTGCGTATGCACGTTGTTGTGTACCTGATTTTTGTGCAGTGTGTGTGCATGCTGTGTGGTGTGTCTATACTTAGTATGTGGCATTTATGATATACATGGTGTTTATGTCTGCAGTATGTATGTGTTATATGTATATAATATGCATGGTATTCATGTGTGTGCATGTATGTTTAGGAGGGCAATGTGAGGGGATTGTTAGCCAAGAGAGTCAGGGCCTATAAAGTCAACAGTCCCTACTGTGCACCAGCCCCAGGCTGGGTACTAAACATTTAGAGATGAGTTCAAGTAAGTCACTGCCCCAAAATCCTCAGAGCCCAGTGTGCAACTTTTTTTTATTTTTTTATTTTTTTATTTTTTTTTATTATTTTTTATTTTTGTAAGACAGAATTTATTCACAGAAAAGAAAGAAAAGAATACAGAAAACATTAAGGCATCTGTTAGAGGGAGAAAATTCTAGTGGGGAGAGAGAAGCTCTCTCCGTTTCTCTCCCAGTCT
>CAUYON010135161.1:0-19256 GCA_963573935.1 Arctocebus calabarensis | reverse complement strand
TCCCCTGCCCCTTTCCCCATATTCTTATGCTATAGTTGAGTTATAGCCTTCATATGAAACCTATAAATTAGCTTCTTAGTAGGTCTGAGCACATTGGATACTTTTTCTTCCATTCTTGAGATACTTTGCTAAGAAGAATATGTCTCAGCTCCATCCATGCAAACATAAAAGAGGTAAAGTTTCCATCTTTAAGGCTGCATAATATTCCATGGTATATATGTACCACAATGTATTAATCCATTCGTGGGTCAATGGGCACTTGGGCTTCTTCCATGACTTAGCAATTATGAATTGGGATGCAATAAACATTCTGGTACAGATGTCTTTGTTATAATGTGATTTTTGTTCTTCTGGATATATACCTAGTAAAGGAATTATAGGATCGAATGGCAGATCTATTTTTAGATCTCTAAGTATTCTCCAAACATCCTTCCAAAAGGAACATATTAGTGTACATTCCCACAAGCAGTGTAAAAGTGTTCCCTTTCCTCCACATCCACACCAACATCTCTGGTTTGGGGATTTTGTTATGTGGGCTAATCTTACTGGAGTTAGGTGATATCTCAAAGTAGTTTTGATTTGCATTTCTCTGGTGATTAAGGATGGTGAGCATTTTTTCATGTGTCTGTAGGCCGTGTGCCTGTCTTCTTTAGAGAATTTTCTCTTCGAGTCCTTTGCCCACCCTGAGATGGGATCACTTGTTCTTTTGTTGCTAATATATTTGAGTTCTCTGTGGATTCTGGTTATTAAACCTTTTTCAGAGGCATAACCTCCAAATATCTTCTCCCATTCTGAGGGCTGTCTGCTTGCTAAACTTACTATGTTCTTGGCTGTGCAGAAGAGGAGGTCTAGATCAAACAGGTTTTAGTTTGATCAGGTCCCAGTAGTGTATTTTTGATACTACTTCAATTGCCTGGGGAGTCCTCCTCATAAAAAATTCACCGAGGCCAATTCCTTCAAGATTTTTCCCTGCACTTTCTTCTAGAATTTTTATAGTTTCATGTCTTAAGTTTAAATCTTTAATCCAGTGAGAGTCTATCTTAGTTAATGGTGAAAGGTATATGTCCAATTTCAGTCTTCTACAGGTCGCTAGACAGTTTACCCAGCACCAATTATTAAATAGGGAGTCTTTTCCCCACTGAATGTTTTTAATTGGTTTGTCAAAGATCAAGTAACGGTAAGTAGCTAGATTCATCTCTTGGTTCTCTATTCTGTTCCAAACATCTACCTCTCTGTTTTTGTGCCACTACCATGCTGTTTTGATCACTATCAATTTATAGTACCGTCTCAGGTCTGGTAGCATGATTCCTCCTGCTCTGCTTTTATTTCTGAGTAATGTCTTGGCTATTTGAGTTTTTTTCTGATTCCATATAAAATTAAATATTTTTTTTTTTGAAATCTTTAAAATATGACAACGGAGCTTTAATAGGAATTGCATTAAAATTATATATTGCTTTGGGTAGTACAGACATTTTAACAATATTGATTCTTCCCAGCCATGAGCATGGTATGTTTTTCCATTTGTTAACATTTTCGGATATTTCTTTTCTTAAAGTTTCATAGTTCTCTTTATAGAGACCTTTCACATCCTTTGTTAGGTAAACTCCCAAATATTTCATCTTCTTTGGCACTACTGTGAAAGGAGTCCAAATTAGAACAGAGTTAAATGAAATTGAAAAAAAAAGAATTATACAACAGATCAATAAATCAAAAAGTTGGTTTTTTGAAAAGGTCATTAAAATAGATAAACCTTTGGCTAACTTAACCAGGAAAAAGAGAGTAAAATCCCTAATTTCATCAATCAGAAATGGTAAAGACAAAATAACAACAGACCCCCTCAGAAATTCAAAAAATCCTTAACAAATATTACAAGAAACTTTACTCTAGAAATATGAAAATCTGAAGAAAATTGACCAATACTTGGAAGCACGCCACCTACCAAGACTTAGCCAGAACAAAGTGGAAATGTTGAGAACAGTCCAATATCAAGTTCTGAAATAGCATCACCTATACAAAATCTCCATAAAAAGAAAAACCCAGGAACAGATGGCTTCACGTCAGAATTCTACCAAACCTTTAAAGAAGAACTAGTACCTATATTACTAAACCTCTTCCAAAATATAGAAAAAGAAAGAATACTACCCAACACATTCTATGAAGCAAACATCACCTTGATTCCTAAACCAAGGGAAGACCCAACAAAAAAAGAAAATAATAGACCAATATCACTAATGAATATTGATGCAAAAATATTCAACAAGATCCTAACAAACAGAATCCAACAACACATTGAACAAATTATACACCATGACCAAGTGAACTTTATCCTAGGGTCTCGAGGCTGGTTCAATATACATAAATCTATAAGTGTAATTCAGCACATAAACAAATTAAAAAATAAAGACCATATGATTCTCTCAATTGATGCAGAAAAAACTTTTGACAATACCTAGCATCCCTTCATGATCAGAACACTTAAAAAAATTGGTATAGAAGGGACATTTCTCAAACTGATAGAGGCCATCACACCACACCCACAGCCAATATCATATTGAATTGAGTTAAATTGAAATCATTTCCACTTAGATCAGGAACCAGGCAAGGTTGCCCATTGTCTCCTCTGCTCTTCAACACTGTAATGGAAGTTTTAGCCATTGCAATTAGGGAAGAAAAGACGATCAAGGATATCCACATAGGGTCAGAAGAGATCAAACTTTCACTCTTTGCAGATGATATGATTGTATATCTGGAAAACACCAGGGATTCTACTACAAAACTTTTAGAAGTGATCAATACAGCAATGTCTCAGGCTACAAAATCAACACCCATAAATCTGTAGCCTTTATATGTACCAGCAATAGCTAAACCGAAAAAATCAGTCAAGAATAGGACTCTTCAATGATTATACACCACAGAAACATCAATTTGAACAATTGCCATATATGAAAATACTTTCAAAAGAGCTAAGGAAACAAGGCAAGACACAACAGTACTTGTTTGTAACACAATAGTGAGAAAACATGTTGTAGAAGCCAGGAAAGACAGTTTTCCATTGACCATGCCTTCAACAAGAACACCATGACTTCCACAATAAAACCCAGCATCATCATTGAGCAGGTGACTACATCCCCAGACTCCAATCTGGCACCTAAAGACTCAGCCTACAGACCCATCTCAGCATCAGGCGAAACTCTGAATACCTAAGGTGACAGGCCAGAAAGGGGACTCAATCTACTCAATCTCTGGTTCACACCCATGGCAGATCAATACCAGCAGCCATGGCAGATCAATACAGGCAGCCCAGGCCCAAGAAAAAACTCAGGAGAAGGTAGACCTCAGTGGCCCAGGGCTTTCAGCTTATTTGCTCCAAGCTTTTGTCCCTCACAAGTAGGGTGCAGGCCCTAACAATCCACCTGGCCTTTCAAGAATCTCTATATGAGCTGACTGGTGAAGAGTTTTCCCAGACAAGTCCAGTCTGAGAAAAACATAATCACATTGATTTGTGGCCACAAGAAGCAAGAATGGTCAAAGAAACATGATATCACCAAAGGGATAACCAGATCGAAAATAATGACAAAGATTGAAATAATAAAATGTCAAACAAAAAGCCTAGAGCTGAAAAATATAATAATAAAGCAAAAAATACAATAGGGAGCATCCGCAGAAGACCTGATTGAGCAGAAGAAAGAATCTCCAAATTCAAACAATGGTGTATATAAAAAAACACAGAAGAGAAAAGAATGAAAAAAAATAAAGAGAGCTTACAAGATTTGTGGGTGAGTTTCAAAAAAGCAAATAGTCAAGTCACCAGAGTCCAGGACAGTGAAGAGAAAGGAGTACAAAACTTATTTTTTTTTAAATAGAAAACTTTTCAAACCTGAAGAAAGATAAATAGGAAGGTTAATGGTCTCCAATTAGATCCAGCTCAAACAAGATTACTCCAAAAGATATTATAATCAAACTGTCAAAAATCAAAGACAGAGAAAGGACTTAAAGCAGTAAGAAAAAAGAAGCTTAACTGCTGAATTCTACCAAATATTTAAAGAACAAAGGGAAATTTTCTTCTAATTCTTCAAAAAAATTGAAAGGAAGTAATACTCCAAAATTCACTTAGTAAAGCCAGCATTCTAATCAGGGACACTTCAAAAATCGAAAACTATAGGCAAATATTCCTAATGAAGTTGATATAAAAATTATCAAGAAGTTGCTAGTAAATGAAATTCAATAGCACATTAAAAATATTCTTCCCCATTATGAAGTTGGAATCATCTTAAGGATGCAAGGATGGATCAAAATCTTAAATCAAAAAGTTGTATACACTGCATTAACAAAATGAAGGATAAAAATATGATCATTTTAATAAATATAAAATTTTTGACAAAATTTACTATTCTTCTATGATAAAAAGTCCCAACAAATTATTTTTAGAAACAAATGTACCTGAATGTGGTAAAGACCATACATGGAAAACCCACAGCTACCATTGTATTCAGCCAGAAAGGAAATGGTGAAAGGTTTTTATCTGAGATCAGGGCAGCATAAGGATATCTATTCTTACCACTTCTATTTAATATAATACTTGAAGTCCTAGCCAGAGCAATTAGGTAAGATTTAAAGAAAAAAAAGTCATTCTAATTATAAAGGAAAAATTAAATTATCCCTATTTTCAATCGCATTATTTTACATGTAGAAAACTCTGGACTCCACAAAAAAAGAAAAAAAAAATTGGAACTAATAAATTCAATAAACTTTCATAATACAAAATAAATACTAAAAAATATCAGTAGCATGTATATACACTATTAGTTAACTATCTAGGAAAATACATCTAGGAAAAAATCCCACTTAAAATAGCTTTTAAAGACACATTTAGAAATAAATTTACCAAAGGAGGGGAAAGATTTCTACACTAAAAACTATAAAACACTGTTGTAAAAAAAATTGAAAAAAGACAAAAATAAAAAAGATATCCTGTGTTCACAGAGAAGAAACACTGTTTGGTTTGTTGTTGTTGTTGCTGTTTGTTTGTTTTGTTTTTGTTTTTGCAATTAAAACGGCTTTATTCCACCTGGGTGCAGGTGGGGAGGATCTCCAACCAGGAAGAAATCCACACCGAGAAGAAATATTGTTAATATGGTTGCTCTAAGTATGCAGCAGAGTTAACAAAAGACCAATGAGATCTATGAAGCAAAAGGAGAACTTTATTTTCTATTTTTTAAAAATGAATCAGCATATGGGGGAGATGCAGCCTTCCTTATAAAACCAGAAGTGTGATCCAAAAAAACAAAGGTCTGGTTTAAGTAGGGGTGAAAAAGAGCTCCTCCCTTAGAATATTCAGGCAAGCTGACCATCTTTCTTCCCATTGGGCTACGTCCACTGGTTCTACTTCAAAATTTAGAGCATCTCTACCAACAATAGGGAGTTTATCTCATCTGAGGGGCTTGAGGTCTTATTTCAGAGTTTTGTTAAATAATAGATTTAATTCCTTTCAAAATTTCAATGATATTTGTCACAGAAGAAAAGAAAAAATTCTAGAATTTGAATAGAAACATTGTAGACTCTGAATAGCTTAAACAATCCTGAGAAAAGAGAAGAAATCTAGACACATCACCCTTAGCATTTTTCACAATAACTAAGAAATGGAATCAATCTAACTGTCCATCAGTGGGCAAGTAAATAAGACAATATAATATAACATACACAACAAAATCCTATTCATTCGTAAGAAAAAGGAAAGAAGAAATTCTGTGATTCATGGCCTGAATGAACCTAGAGGACATTATAGTAAGTGAAATAAGTTGACATAGAAAGACAAATACCACATGTTCTCACTCATATGTGAAACCTAAAACAGATATTTTCATAGAACTAGACAGAAGAATGGTATTTACCAAGGTATCAGGGGCTGAGCTGGTTGTGTGGGGAGAGCCTTCAGTTGAAATGTACAAAATTTTATGTTACATGGAAATAAGTTCAACAGATCTGCTATACAACACGGTGACTATAATTAATAACGATACTATATATTGTACTGAAAAATGCTAAGAGAATGGTTATCCTTTTTCTCACCACAAAAAGGATAGTAACGTGCAGCAATGCACATGTTAATTAGGTAGATTTCATCATTTCCAAATGTGCATATACTTCAAAGTATCATGTTGTACATGGTAAATACATAACATTTTATGTCAGTTTAAATAAAATAAATTTGAAATGAAGATGTATCCTTTTGTGAATATTAATGTGGATAGATCTTTTTTCCCCTAATAATCTAATTAAATCATGCAGTTTTTAGGGATTACACTGATACTAATTTAGCACCAAAAATATACAAGTAAAAAGGAGATTGTGGCTTGAAAGTCTGAAACACCCAATTACTCAATGTTCTGTGTCCTTCACCTAAGACTCTATTTAAAGTTCTTTTGAAACACAGGTCAAGGTTTGACAAATTACAGTCTGCTGGGCAGATCTGGCCTATCGCCTGTTTTTATGAAGATTTATTAGAACAGTCACACCCATTAATTTACATATTATTTATACCTGCTCTTGGACTACCATAGCAAGGCTGAATAGTTCTCACAGAGAACATCAGAAAGCCTAAAAATATTTACCATCTGTCCTTTTAAGAAAAACAAAATGAAAGTGTAGGTTAAAAATATCCCAAGTTCTTCTTTTCTTTTTTTACCTGTAACATTTTGAATCTTTGTGAGTGAATTGTCATCTTCTTAAAGGTGAATCAAATACTCAGTGAGTCCTTTCTTAAGCTTAACATCTATAATTACAAATATTATAGATGAAGTCTCCCACCAGACTAAAAGTTATGTCAAAGACTACCCTAAATACAATATAGCTGCTCCTTGAGATGTGATGACATTATATTCTGATTAAACTCATCATGAATCAAAATGCATTTAGCAACATGGCAGATGGTCCCTAGTAATGATGGTTTGACTTAAGATTTTTCAACATTATGGTGGTGAGAGAACAATACACTTTTGGTAGAAACGTTAACCTCATTCCTTGTAAATCAAACGAGTTCCTTGATTTACAATGGAATTATGCCCTGGTAACCCCATCATAAAGTGGAAAAATTAAACTGTCATAAATTGGGGACTATTGTAGATGAATACTACAGATAAATGACCAATATTCCATAAAGTTTCTAAAACATACTTAATGAAAGTTCAGGTAGCACACAAATTATTGAGATTGCCACTAAAGCAAACTATGCCACCTCAAATTAAAACTTCCACTCTTTTACAACCTTTCCAAAGTTCTATAACTTAAGATATAAGGCAAGTAGTGTAAAAGTTTCAAAACTGGAGCGCTGCAACCAGAAAGCACAGAAGCTGATCACATGGACCGTTTTGCTGCAGCAAAACTGGAGTAATTGATGGCAAATGGTCATCTCCATACTCATCACTCCCGCTTTGAAAGCCACTGGTTAAGATTCCCATTTTGTTAAGAAAGAATAAAAATGCTAAAGCAGCCTTTTCAGCAGGAAAAATATTTCCTGACTGAATTTGGCTTCTATTTTTTTTTAATAAAAAGCAGACTCTCATTCTTTCTACTGTCATTATATTGTCAATCTCTTGAGAATTCTAAATCCAAGTTTGATTTCTGATTGCATAATCTCACTGGTTTTAATCTCATTTCCTGAAAGTGCTTTCCTTGAAACACATGCCCCGGCTGATTCCAAAGCACACTTACTGTCATCATGGTTTATAGTTCTTTTTCTTCCACTCTTAGTTCTTCATCCACTCTCTCTCTCCCGCTCACTTCCCATCATTCACTGAAACATTGACTAGATGGGATCTGTGAAGAGAGGAAATTTCTACTGAATGAGTCAAAATCCACATTCAATACCAGATAGAGAAAATACTTCAGGTTTTTACTTGTAACCTGACCAGTGAATAAACTGATTCATTGATAAACTCACAATCTTAACAATATACAAGTATAGTAGAAAGCTTTTTGTTTTAAGGAGAAATTTTGCTGCATGTGGCTTCAGAAAAGATTGTGCCAACTGTTAGCAAATTTTCATGCTAGGATTCTTTAATCACCATGTTTCTTCCATTCCCGACACCTTACAAACTGCTTAATTACCTTATTTTTCATTTCTTGTATGTTGTCTAATCCCCAACTGTATTAAAAGGTTTTGAAAGCAAAGGAAATGCCTTTTATTTCTTTCCATTCTCCTTTTATAATCTATAAAATTTGCTGCATACATTCTATCTCCAAAAACTGATGGCTGATTAGTTCCTGGGCATAAGTGTACTCTTGTGATAAGTGAATCTACTAATCTTGTTTTGCCTGAATGTGCAGGGAAAATATCTCGGTAAACTTTCCTAGAAGTTTTGACATTGGGGTTGAAGTATAACAGATGGTCTCTTCCCGCAGACAATGACATCATCTTAATACTGCTTTGCAACCCTAAACACTATATAGAAAACTATGGATGAATGGGCAATTATATTTCAAAAATTTTAACACATACTTAATCAAAGTTCTAAAATAATTGTTATTGAAGGAAAATTGGATGTTGTGAAAAACTTAGATATTAATATGCTGGTATATAAAAAATATGCAACATTCAAAGTTTCCCCACCCCCCAAAAAAATGCTGAAGGAAGTGGGTTCTAAAACCAAAGTTTAAAGGTTACAAATTACTTAGAAAAATCTTTCCTATAATATTCTTTTTTCAATAAAAGAATGTAATTCCTATCAAGCACATGGGTATTATAGTTTCAGAAATAAGAAAGAACACCTGGAGGGCTGGATAACACATTGGGTGAAAAGATTTTATAAAACAGCATTTAACATTAGTCAGGTCTTTTAGAAAAAATGAACAAAGATATGTGATGACCGAAAAGTTGAAAAATGACAATGTTCTAGAAATAGGAAGGTTGGGGATTATATTTATATTTATGTATATGAATATTTTCTTGCTAATGACAATAGCACTTGGATCTTAAATCTTAATCAAGAATCTTAAATGTGCCAATGATGTTTGTAAATAATTTCCAGTCTCCTAAGAAAATGATGAGGAAAAAATGTTAAACATATATTTTTTAAAAATGTTATTTATGTCAACAGAATATTCACAGCAATGTAAATATGTAAAAAATAGGAGAATTCAGTATTTGGTATAAAGGAAAGATATTATAATGTGTATCTTTCAAAGACTAAGATGAAGAAATGCTTAGGGAAATAATAACTGCTCATTGTCTGTGCCGGCAGCATATTGAGCACATTATAGGCATGATCTCATGTAATTGTTAGATATTCACACTGGAAGGTGGAAATTATTAATCACTTTCACAGATAAAGAAACTCTTACCAGAAGTGTTATTCAATTTGTCCAAGATAAGAAAGCTGGTAAATGCCCAAAGTGGAAAACTCTGCACTACACTTAACTCTTTTTCTATATTGTTAAGTTACAAAAAGGAGGTGGCAAGTTCTAAAGTTGTATGTTTATTGGGTTCTTAACTGTAAAAAGTTCATTAAAATATATCGGAAAGAAATATAGCAACCTCTAAACAGAAATTCTTAAATATAGTAGGGTGGTAGGAAAACTGTTAGTTTTCTACTATAAGACTGTATGTCATTAATGAGGCAGAAACTTCAGATAGAGGATTCATCAGATTCCACAGTGCATTAGACAACATTGCGTCCACTGCTCTGTTCAATGATCCTTTGTTTACGTTATGACTGATTCCCTTTTATCTTCATTCCCTATTTATATTTTCCTGCCCTCCTTCACAAGTATTTCATTATGTTTATGGGGTGCATTTTAAGTTCCTGCAGGCAGAATGGGGACCAAAGCCCCCATTCTTGGCAGGGGAGGGAACCCCCAGAAAAAGGGAAAATTAAAAAGTAAACTGAAGGAGTCAGAACAAAGAAAAGTCAGCTAGTTTACTTTTAAGCTAGCCATTGCTAAATTTCTTATCTGAACAAGTTTCTGACCTTTCCCGAAACTCTGACCTACGGGGGATATAGCTTTCACAAATACCCCTGCTGAGTCTATGAACACTGAAGAAAATAATGGCCAGAGAGGAGACTGTGGCAAGTCCTAGAAAAGATACACCTTTGAGGTCATTTCTTGCTCATTAAACAGACAAAGCAGATACCCATTGTGAGATTTGCATTTGGCTGGGGCAGAGACCAAGGGAACAGCTTAAGTCCTGCAATATGGGCAGGAAGGCTTACCTCCCTATCACAGAGGAAAATCCCCTGTGGTGGTGATGAGTGGAAAATGTCCTCCCACCAATTCCTCAGAGGAGAGTAAGGCCAGTGGCGTTTTACTCCACAGTGAACTAGCGGAGTTTAACATCTCCCTAGGATCTGGGCGTGTGTGACTCCAGACAGGAGGTTGCCTCCACATAAGGCTCAAGTCTCAGATTCCTGAAAATTGCTCAAAGCCTTAAAGTTAATAATGACAATAGTAGGAGCTGATATGCTTACTCAGAGAAACTGCTGGTGTCTTTGTTCTCTCCCTCAGTTTACCACCTGGGCAAAGAGGTCTGAATAAAAACTGAGTGAAACAGAGATTGGGAGCCACTCACTGGAGCCCACAAACAGGCAGTGGTCCCCTGAGCTCCCACCTTTGAAAATTCTGTCTCATGATGGGGCAGGACCCCAACAAGTTCTAGTATGCTCTTTAAAGACTATATTTTTCTTCTGTGCTTATATATGTTAACTTAATGAATGGTTTTGGTTTTCTTATTTTTCTCTATTCTTCCCTTTTTCCTTGAGCACTGTTTTAAGCTGCATCCATATTGCCATATATATATATATATGTGCATGTATGTATATATATGCCATTGCTTCTAACTGCTGCATAATTCTTCATCATTTACATACACCTATTTTGGTTGATCCATGCTCAAAGCTGGCTTTCAACAACTGGCCAACAGCAGCAACATGGTAACAAACATCTTTACATACTGCTATGGTTTGAATATTTGTCCCATCCAAAACTCATGTTGAAATTAATCACCATTGTAACAGTATTGAAAGATAGGGCCTTTATGAAGTGATTAGGCCATAGGGACTCCACCATTATAAAAAGGCGATCTTGGCTCCCTTTTGTCCTTCTAGCTCTTCTTCCTATGTCACATGATGACTCAGCAAGAAGACCCTTGCCAGATGCTGACACAATAACATTGGACTTCTTAGCACCCAGACTATAAGCCAGTAAGTTTCCGTTTATTGTAAATTATTCAATCTATGGTATTCTGTTGCAGAAGCACAAAGAAAAATAAATTAGTATCAGGAGTGGGGTGTTGGTATCACAAATACATAAAAGTGTAGAAGTGGCTGTGGAACTGAATATTGAGTAGGATGGGTAGAAGTTGCAAGAGATTGGGGAACATACAAGAAAAAGGATGTATTGCCAGTATTGGAACATTGAAGGAGATTCTGGTAAGGGCCCAGAAGAAGAGAACAACTGAAAAGATCTGACACTTCCTAAAGATTTCTTAAGTGGTTATGATCAGAATGTTGTGATCAGATAATAGGGACAGTAAAAGCGGTTCTGATGAGGTTCCAAATGAAAATGAAGAATAAGATATTAGAAGCTAGAGAAAAGGCCATGCTTTTTATAAATTGGCAAAGAACTTGGCTGAATTGTATCCATGTCCTAAGACTTTATGAAAGGCAAAATGATGAACTAGGATATTTGGCAGAAGAAATATCTAACCAGCAAAACATTTATAGTATTAGATGCAGTAAAATGCAAAATGAGAGAAATTATGTAAAGATGGAATTTATGATTAAAAGGGAAGTAGAATGTAAGGATTTTGAAAATCCCTAGACTGACATGTAAAGAATAAATAGGTGTGTTTAGGACAGAAAACCAAGGGTGAAGTCAAGTGACCATTTGATAAAAAGATTACTATGGGCTCAGCACCCGTAGCACAGTGGTTACAGCACCAGCCACATACACTAAGGGTGGCAGATTCAAGCCCAGCCCAGGCCAGCTAAATAGCAATGACAACTCCACCAAAAAATAGCGAGGCATTATGGTGGATGCCTGTAGCTACTTGGGAGGCTGAGGCAAGAGAACTGCTTGAGCCCAAGAGTTGGAGGTTACTGTGAACTGTGATGTCTCGGCTCTCTACCGAGGGTGGCATAGTGAAACTGTATCTCAAAAAAAAGATTACTATGGATAAACAGTAATCTATTAACAGAGAGAAGCAAGGTACTATTCAATGGTGCAGGGTTAGGTCCAACCCTTATCCCAGCAGCCCAGATGTAGGACGTGGAGTCAAAGGAGATTATTTCTCCAAGCATTAAGATGTCACGTTTGCCCTATTGGGATTTTTACTTACTTAGGACTTGTTATTCCTTTCTTCTCTCCTGTTTCTCCCTTCCTATACCTTTTCCACCACTGTATTTCAGAAGCATATAACTTGTTTTGTTTTCATGGACTCATAGCTAGAAGAGAACTGCCTCAGAACGAACCATGCCTCGAGTCTCCCCCAGATCTGATTTAACTGAGACTGCACTTCAGAGGTGATGCTGGAATGAGTTAAGACTTTTGAGGCTATTTGGGATGGAAACTAGAGAAAAGGCCTGCTGTATTTCGTATGTGAGAAAATCATGGTTTTGGGGGTTGCCAAGGGTTCAATGCATATGGTTTAAATGTGTGTCTCCTCCAAAACTTATGTTGAAACTCAGTTGCCACAGTTCTAAAAGGTAAGAACTTAAAGAGGGGATTGGGCCATGAGGCTCTCCATTTGTGGGTAGGATTAGTGCTATCCATAAAGGACAAGCCTATCAACCCTTGTGTATGTCTCTTTCTGTCCTTCCAGCATATGATGACACAGCAAGAAGGCCTTTGTGAAATGCTGGCACCTTGAACTTCCCAGCCTTCAATAAATTTCTGTTCCTTATAAATTACCCAGTCTGTGGTATTCTATTATAGCAGCACAAATGGACTAAGGCATATACATTCCATCAGGAGCCCAGGAGAGTCCATGGGACACATGCCCAGAACAGATTTACTGTCAAAGCAGCCCTAGATTTCTCTCAAAGGACTGCTTGCCCTGTCCACACTCCTCTATCTGAGTAGTAAGTTTCTGTATTTTATAGTCACAAATTATTTCCTTTTTCTAACACAAGCAGGTATTAGCTGTTAAAAAGAAAAGCCAAATTTAAAATAAATGGATCATAATACTGAGTATTTTAATGACCCAGGTCCATTTTGAATTTAACCATTTAAAAGAAAATGTCATGCAGAGTTATACCTGGTCTTTCATGAATCTACTAGAGGAAAATGAAAAGAGATTTTAAAATTTATGTTGATAAGCAGCAACAGGGATAGAGGACAATAGTATGGCTTCATGCTTCACTCTGTAAAACTTCATTTGTTTGGAATGATAGCAAGAAGCTTAAAACTGCTACTGTAAGTAAATAATGTAAGATGCTGAATTAAATCTGTTGTGATAAATAGCATACCACCATAACACACTTACCCTTGTGAAACCTGAGGACCTCTGTAATGTTTAAGATAAGCCTAAAGATAGGAGAAGAGCAATACTGCAAAGACCATGCCCTCAAATTTCAGCTTTATAAGATACAACATTCTTTATTTCTCTTTGTTGCACTTTCTTTTCTTTTCCTTTTTTAGAGACAGAGTCCCACTTTGTCACCGTTGGTAGAGTGCTGTGGCATCACAGCTCACAGCAACCTCTAGCTCTTGGGCTTAGGCGATTCTCTTACCTCAGCCTCCCTAGTAGCTGGGACCTCCCTAGTAGCTTTGTTGTACTTTCTGAGATTCCCACTAACAAGTCTCCTTTTAAAAATGCTTAACAGGTGGTGTTTGGTGAATTAGTCATTCATGTTGTAGATTTTATTAATTTGGTGTAGATGATTTCCTCCCAGTTTTTTGTGATGAGGGCCTCTGTAAGGACACGGAGGGTTTTGGTCAGGGTAAGGAAAAAAAAAGTGCAGACAGAAAGAGTGATTCAGAGGCAAATGTTTTCTTCCTTGGTTAGAGACATTTGTACAAAGCTAAAATCCTAAAAATCATCCCTGAAACGCCTTTCTCCTATTACCCAGTTTCAGTCCAGTATGGTTGACTTTATCTCATAAGTCTTTTCCATGTTTGTCCATTTCTCCCCATCTAGTCCATCTTGACTGTCATCTCCCTCCACACACCCCACTCCAAGGTACCCTTATCCTTTTTCTTGAACCTATGCAATAGTGTCCTGGCTAATTTCTCGAGTTCTGGAGGTAAAATCTACTATTTTTTCTTATTCGCTACACCATAGAAAGAATCTCTTTTTAATATTTAAATCTGAACATGGCATCCTGGAAACTTGAATAATTTCCCTTTGTCTCAAGATAAACCAAGACCCTCCTTAATGTACCATAAGAGGCTTTTCACAGTATCTACCCTGGCTTACTTGTCACCTCCCCACTCTCCACTCCTGCCACTGGTTTGGTGTCCCTGACACTTGACCTGGATGCAATACTCTCTTCCCATGAGCCTTGGAATGGGCTCTTCCTTCTACCTCCAACACTCCTGCTTACTCTCTTCCTCTCAATCCCAACCATATTTTCTTCAGTTCTCTGGCCTAAGTGTTTACAATGTCATGGGCACCTTCCTTATTCATTTCCCTACATTTAGATACTTGCATGGCAAAATTTTATATATGCTTCTGACAATTTCCCCTAACAGACTATCATTACATGAGGTCAAATATCATGTGAGCTTTATCAACCCTTACATTTCTAGAGTACAGAACAACTTAAATCAATAAATATGAGTTTATTAAAGGAATGGAGGCATGAAAGCGAGTGAAGAGCTGGAATAAAGGACAGATAATATCTGAATGTGAAACAGTAACATACAAAAGAAAATTGAGATTTACACATTTACCTAAGCAATATTTCTGTAACATCCACTTTCTGATAAAGATTGCCTTTAATATCCATTTTCTAATAACAAATATCTCCCCAGTGCTTTATAAATTGTACAATATTTTAAAGTGTAGGCATTCTAGTTCTACAGCCAATATTTACAAAGCAAGGACATTTCACAAAGTTATTTGGACGTGATTGTATCAGAATACCTTGGGAAAAATCTAAAATTATTTTATTTTTTAATTGTTATGTTGACAGATATTTCTGACCATTCCATTTCATGGATTCTACTCTGGTCACCACAATGTGCGGAACTGTATTAAAGGGACGCAGTATTAGAAGGTCAAGAACCACCGTGTTAAACAGAGCTATATACAAGTTGGAATCAGGGAGATACGTTTTCCAAGATTGACACATTTCTAGGGAGTACAGTACAGAGTGAAATTGAAAACTTTCCTTGGCCCCTGGAAACTGGCAGTCAGGAATGAAAATCATGCCTCAGAAGTAAAGGCGAGGTGGATGAATCACCTGTGAACCTTCATCAGCTACCCAGGGTCCCAGTTAAGTCTGTGTGGGGTCATTCTTGCTGAGCCTAATCAAGTATCCCTCCAAAGCAACAGGGAAGTGTCTTATATTTCCTTTCCTCCTGACCACCAGAGAAATGTCAGAATCTTTTCAAATTCATTATAGTCCTGAAAGTGCCCAGGTAAGGCTCTGTATGCCACCCTCCAGCTCATATTTTCCTTTTCTTTCCTTTATAAGGAACTTGGCTCAACAACTACACTAAGATCCAAGAATGGTGAAAATGTTTCTTATAGCCAATTCTTGTTCTCTGGCAGAGAAGACCACAGGCAGGCAGGCTCCAGTTTATGAAAGGGTTGTATTTTAAATATTCCCTTGATTATAAATAGTTTAGTGCTTGAAATTTATTCTCATAGATGCTATGCTGTGATACTCATTTCCCTGGCTGGTTTTCAAAAGTGATGTGCTATTTTAACTATAGCCATCTACCACTTTTAACATTATTTCTGAATATATTGATATCTTTTTTCTTTTTTCTAGTTGCAGAGGTATATTGTGATATAACATTTACAATATATGAAAATATCTTTCCCATTCTGCTAATAGACTGCATTGCCACAATCATCACAGTTAACTGATCTATCCATAATGTATACCGATATTTTTAGCTATATCTATATATCCCTGTTCTTCCTTAGCAAGGAAGGTCTATTAGCAGAATGAGAAAGATAGTAAGTACTACTTTCAGCTACTACAAACTTTATTCCACATTAAACTCTATAACCATGGGAAAGAAAGGTATTTAAGTCAATCTTGTTCAAATGTCCTAATCTTCTGGATTGACATTTAAAATTGGACAGCTACTAATTGACATTTAAAATTAGCCAGATCTAACATGAAAATTGAGATGTCTACCTTCCCTTAATAAACTGGAAGACCGGCAAAACCAGTCTCCTGTTTTAAACAGCCTGTAAGAGTTGAGTGGCCTTTAACACTGTCTTCCTTGTGGCCTTTTTTGAGTCTGTTTGTGCTTTTTACTGGGGCTCCCCTTCCTCCGGTGGTCACCCTCTCTGCTGCTCCTTCTCCTCCTACAGTGGGAAGTATTCCCTGTGCTGTGCTTATAGTAACAGATTCATCTCTGATGCATTTGATTTGCCATTTCTGATGTCGTTTTCTGAATTGGAAAACAAATGGTGATTCCTTTCAAAGCCAAAGTGGGAGTCTCTGGCCTTAGAATTCTGTCCTCCCACTTCCAAGTATCGGCCATTTCATAAAACAGGCATGCACATGTTTACAAGGTCTTGTACTATCTAACAACAGACCTGTAGTAAAAACTGAAAATAACTTCATTTATTTACTCAGCTTGCAAACAAATGAGGCAATCGCTCTGGAAACTGACTCAGTCTGCTTTGGGTTGTTTTAGAAATAAGGACACAGATAACTGGAAAACATTTTTTCTGGATTATCTAAGAGTCTGATTCACATACTTTGATCTATTTTCATCAACACTTTAAAAAATTAGAGTTTTAATCTTTAAAAACATAAAACATGAAAATGGTTACATTTAATTCCAAAAAGTAGTCTGAAGTGTCTTTAGCCTCCCTCCATCATGGCTATTGCAGCTATTAAGCCATCTCTTTAAGAAACAAAAGTGTGTTTCCCATGAGTAGATATCCAAAAATAGCCTTCTGCCTCCCCATCTTCAAATCAGTTTAGCAAACTAAAACTCTTATAAAATATCTGTATGATAGAAATTCTGGTGCCTCTCCCTTAAAATACTATTCAAACTATTCAAATGAAAAATAAGTCCTCCTCTCAGCCAAAGCCTGACTCTTCCTTCCTAAAGGCACCACCGCTCTTCCTTCCTAAAGGCAACCACCACTAACATATCCATCTATACCTGATGCAATACTCCCTGAGAACCCTCTCTAGCTAGGTATTAGGGAAGAACAAAATTTAATCCAAACTGCATTTTTAGGACAAATCCTCTAATATGAATAATCATCTCTTAGGGTATCCCAGGCTATTAAACCCAAGCTCTATCTTATAGCTCTCAGGCACTTGCCTTTGTTTCCCCAAGATGTTTCTTTAGTGTTCTTGTGACTGTGAGATAAAGGCATCTGCCTTGTGTGCTCAGGACTAGAAACACTGATATGTGACCAGCTCGTTACCCAAGTGATGACTGTCATTGACTATTCTGTGATTTGTCCCATAGGCTTGGATTTATTCATTGTATAGGTATTTACTAAATACATGCGATACACCAGACACTTTTTTTCTTTTTCTTTTTGTGTGTGTGTGTGTGTGTGTGTGTGTCAGAGTCTCACTATGTTGCCCTCAATAGAATGCCATGGCGTCACAGCTACAGCAACATCAAACTCTTGGGCTTAAGGGATTCTCTTGCCTCAGCCCCTTAAGTGGCTAGGAGTACAAACACCTGCAACAATGCCCCAATTTTTTTGTTGTTGTTGTTATTGTTGTCTTTGTTTAGCAGGCTCTGGCTTGAAACCCACCAGCTCCGGTACATGTGGCCAGCACCCTAACCACAGGTACCAAGCCACAGGCACCAGACACTTTTTATAGGCACTGAGGCTAATGCGTAAAACAAAATGAAAAACTCTAATAGGAACTATGCTTTCTATTAAGGAGTGTCAAACAATAAATGAACAAAATATGTAGTATATTAAATTATAATGTAAGGAAACAAAAAGAGAAGAGATGGGAAAACATGCTGTTCTTAAAAGGTAATCAGAAGAGGCCCCTTCTGAGAAGGTGGCATTTTAATTAACCAAGAGCGAGTGAGAGAGTCAATCTACAGAAAAGGCATCATACTCTGTTTCCCTTTCAGGGGCGTCCAACCTTATCTCACTTCTGCCTCACGTTGGAAGAGAGTTATCTTGGGCCACACATTAAATACACAAATACTAATGAAAGCTGATGAGCAAAAGAAATGGTCTGTGCATGCTTTTCTGTGATATCCTACAACACAGATAAGAAAAATGTCCTCAAATAATTTGCTTTTGGCCCAGGGGCCACAGGTTGGACACCCCTGCTTAGATCATACATATCTTTCACTTTTTCAAGATAAGGGTAGTGAATAAGGTGCAGGGGCCAAATTGGTCTATCACTCATTTTTGAACAGCACATAAACTTAAAATGGCTTTTCCATTTTTTAATTGTTGAAAACAAGAGAATATTTTGTACTACATGAAAATTATATAAAAATTTTAATTATTGTATCCATAATTAAAGTTTTCTTGAAACACAGTTATGTCCATTTGTTTGTGTATCATCTAGAGTTCTTTTCATACTACAAGAGCATAATTGAAGAGCATAGACCTTCTGGCCCACAAAGTTGAAAGTGTTTATCCATCTATTCCTTTATAGAAAACATTTGTTGACCCCCAATTTAAAGCAAAAGTATTCCAGTCTACCTTTCATAATTTTTATGCTATTTTTGCATGTCTATAGATTTTCAATAGTTATATCTTTAACTTTGTTAGTCACCTGTATTAAATTAAATGTTTCTGATAAACTCAGATATAAGCTATGAATTTTATAATATTACTTGTTTTTGTTTTTTTGAGACAGAGCCCCAAGCTGTCACCCTGGATAGAGTGCTGTGGCATCACAGCTCACAGCAACCTCCAATTCCTGGGCTCAAGCGAGTCTTCTGCCTCTGCCTCCCAAGTAGCTGGGACTACAGGCACCCGCCACAACGCCCGGCCATTTTTTGGTTGCAGCCGTCATTGTTGTTTGGCGGGCCCGGGCTGGATTCGAACCCGCCAGCTCAGGTGTACGTACGTGACTGGCGCCTTAGCCCGTTGAACCACAGGCGCCGAGCCGAATTTTATAATATTATTT
>CAUYON010135160.1:0-13892 GCA_963573935.1 Arctocebus calabarensis | reverse complement strand
TTATGCAGCCTTAAAGAAAGATGGTGACTTTTCCTCTTTCATATTTACATGGATGGAGCTGGAACATGTTCTCCTTAGCAAAGTATCTCTAGAATGGAAGAAAAAGTATCCAATGTATACACCCCTAATATGAGACAAATTTTTTATCGTTCAAGTGAAGTCTACAACCCATTTATTGCACAGGAAGACGGGGAAAGGGGAGAGGGAGGGAAGGGGAGGGAGAGGGTGGGGGGAGATAGGACAAAGGGTGAGATCACACTTGTGATGCATATTTGAAGGGTCAGGAGAAAAGTTCTAAATACGGATAAAAAATGTTTTCACATAGTAAATGAGAAAATCTCATGAATGTTATGTCAGTCAGGTTGATGAAAACATCTCAGATTGTATGTGAAGCCCGCACACTGTACCCCGTGATTGAACTAATGTGCACAGCTATGATTCAATAAAAATAAATAAATAAATAAAATTCCTAGCTGGTGGTGGAAATGGAAATGAAATGCCATGAAACTGAGGGATTCTGGGGGCTACAAGACAAACTGGATTTGGGTAGGAAAGCACATTTCCTTCAATATCAGACAGACAGGATATTTTAACTGTAGAAAAAAAAAGACTTCAGGAGAAAAAGCCTAGGAATAACCTATAATTGAAGGAAAGCAAAATCCATATGTTAAACCAAATTTATTATTGGGAACATATATAAATGGATTTACTTCTATTGTATAAAAGAAGCCTGAGTCCAAATAGTACATATATATGATACATATAATATGTTTTTAATCACCCAATGATTTTTAAACAATCAGCCATATCACTGCACTTTCTTTCATAGTCTGTCGCAAATTAGTTAAACACTATGCATATGCGGGGAGGGCATCGCTAATGACGGGTCAGGGTTTGCACAGATTTGGAATATGGATGTTATGGGTCACTCTTCCTTGTACCACTATTCATACACATCTGAATGTTTACTTATTGGAAATTCATGTGCCAAAATATGTACCACTGTACACTGAACAGCACACAACAAATTAAATTGATGATGTCACTAAATTAAAGTAAATTTCTAGAAAGATGTAACAGTAGTAATTGAAAACCATGATTAACTCCATAAAATACTAATAATATCCTCCTGCCACAATATCCTTACCCCAAACTGTGAGAATTCTGGCTCTTGTGTGTATTTCATATATTCTTAGTAGAAACTTAGGAATTTTGCCAAACATGTCATGTAAGCCAGACCATAAGTAGAATATCAAGCCATGGTCCTCAGTAAACTCTACAATGACATGCTAATTCTAATTTATGAATACCAATTTAGTAGCCCCTAATTCATTTGTTAAACAAATGTCTGTTGAGTACCTTGTATATGCCAGACATTGGTGTATCATTTTGAGCAAAAAAGATGCCAAACCTGTCCTCATGGATCTTCTGCCATAGAGACCAATAATAAACAGATGAATGAGATAAATAGATACATAGACATAGTTACCAACATATGTGTTATAAACTGAATTTGTATTTGTGTGAAGAATAGAAAGGCTAAAACTTTTTTCATAGATATAAAGCATATATATGTATATATATATATACATGTTTTACATATATAAAAACAAAAATGCGCTTCTCTTTTCTCCATCACACACATATAACTGGACAGATAGATGTTCATTAAAGTTGAAGATTGGGTTTAGGATAATCCTACTCAAAACATAGGCCAGATGGAGTATGTTGAAGTCATGTTGGGGGCCCAGGAAAGATGGTACCTCAAAAAGACATATAGTCTTCATAAACTGCTGAAGCTAATGTTTAACAGGAGGCCCACTGAAAACAAATACTTTTGGTTGATTTCAAAAGATATCATATATGACTCCCAAAACAGTCAAACAGATGATCTTGCAAGTGTTGACATGCATCCTGGTGGCTTCTCCCATGAGCAACCTAGTGTTAGATAGATAGATGAGAATTTATCTATTTAAACAAGTAAAGTGATTGTTGCTCATTCACTCATAAAAATCAAAGCTCAAACACCTGGGGGTGAGGACTAACTAATAAATATTCACCTTCAAATTATCGTAGGTTATTATGAGGAGATCAAAAAGACTGGTGGAGGGCTTGTTTTAGATTGGGTGATCAGGGAAGGCCTCACTGGAGAGATGACATGTAACCTAAAAAATGAAGGTTAAGAAGATGTCTGCCAAGCAGAGAGCCAGAGAGCATTTGGGGTAGGCATTGGAAGAGGGAGCAGAGTGTACAGAGGGAAGGAGGAGAAAGTGTCCAGGCTAGGGTGGCTGGGACCCAGGTGCACAACGGGAGGAGCAGGGAGGTGAGGTGGCTGGGGAGGGGTGGAACTCTGGGGGAAGCTGTAACCTGATTTACATGATTAAAGTAACAGAAAAGAAACAAGAGTGGAAGTGAAGAGACCACTGAGGAGGGACAGAATAAACCCAGAAGAAAATGAGCAGGGGGCCAGAATGGGGTGGTGCTTGGGAAACCAAGGGAAGCAGACAGATCCAAGAAATGTATGCAAGATTCATCATGGGGAGCAGAGAATAGGGGGTGACTAAAGTGATTTCCCAGTTCCTGATCTGAGCCAGGGTGGGGCTGGTTACTGAGACTGGGAAGCTGAGAGGTGGAGGAGTTCTTCCTTACATGTAAGTTGTACTTAAAATATGAATGAAGATGAAAGCCTATGGGATTGTTGCTCATTCTTTCAGAAAAATCAGCTCAGTTCATTTCCAGTTGAGAGCGTACCCTCCATGAAGACCCTCTACAAGCATAGATCTAAATTATTTGAGAGTGGACTCATGGTAGATTCACTAGTCAGGTATGAATGCTGTTCAGGCATCACCAACAATCATAGAGTACAGAAGCAAGCCCATTCAAGAGAATGTATTCTGAAATGAATAGAAGAG
Source organism: Arctocebus calabarensis (assembly GCA_963573935.1). NCBI lineage: Eukaryota > Metazoa > Chordata > Mammalia > Primates > Lorisidae > Arctocebus > Arctocebus calabarensis. Next base: position 10,980 of record CAUYON010135160.1, on the reverse strand, counting down.
CTTTAATATCCAGTCAACTTTGTGTTGGAATATGGCTTTCTACTAATTATTAGAAAAATTATGAACTCTGAAGTAGTTGAAAGATAAATATTTGCTTTAAAAAACAACCTAATCTTGTCATATTATGTTTCTGATTCTAGGCCATCTTAAATGGCTTCCTGTATGATTTCTTACCAGTTGTAAAGCAGACTGCACCAAACATTGTGGAAGCCGCAGTTGAGATATATAACAGGATGAGTGTCGATCTCCTGCCAACACCAGCCAAGTCACATTATGTCTTTAATTTGAGAGACTTATCCAAATGTGTGCAAGGTAGTGTATGAACCCTCATGCTCTCATCTGCACCCTCCCTTCTTTTCTACAGGCCTCCAAATCTCAGGAGCATTTTTGTATCCCAAGTGTTTGTGACTCACATGGAAATCCTATTACCTGTCCCTGTTCAAGTCATCCTCCATCCTACCACAGGCTGACTACGTCACAACCTATGACATCCCCTCCCATTTCTCACTCCCAGTGGGGAGGGGAAGAATAGAAGTAATTGGAGCAGAGCTGCCTCATCCTCCAAATCTCTCTCAACATCTTGTATCTTCTGCCCCTGGGCTGAGCTGCCCCTGCACCTATCATGTGATGTGCCAATACTGCCTCTGGCACTGGGCCCCATTCCTTTATGCCTACGTAAGGATTTGGCTCTCTTAAGTCCCATTTCTCTTCTGTAACTCCAATGTTTCTTTTTCTATTGGATCATTCCTAACAACTTTTTTTTAAAACTGCTATAATGCCTCAAAACCTCTTATCTTTAAAAAATATTCTCCTTAGGCCCCATACCTCCCAGTGGTACACCTTCCCCCACCCAATATTTCTCTTTCAATAGAAAAATAAATTTCTCTGCCCTTTCTAGAAAGATCACCTAAAGGGCCCGGTGTGGTGGCTCACAACTGTGAGAGGATAAGGTCTGGAGGATCTCTTGAGCACAAGAATTCAAGGCTGCAGCAAGCCATTGGTCAGCTCATAGCTGTCCCCTAATCTCTCAGCAGTGTTGGCACAGCCTTCCCTTCTCCAGTGTTCCAGGCCACACACTCTCCTGGGATGCTGCTCAATGGCTGCTGCCACTCTCCCTGTCCTGATGGATGGCCCTTCTCTTCCCTCCCTATGTTGGGGCCACTGGCTCTGTCTTCAGTCCTCTTTTATATCTACAGCTGCTCCCTCTGTGATGTCAGTCTGTTCTATGGCGTTAAGTACCATCTACTCAGAGATGGCATTCGAATGCCCACCTCCAGTTCCAACCCCTCCTCTGAGTGTCCCTTTTCCATGTCCTCCTTCAGACATCTAGTTAGGCTTCTTAAACTTGGCATGTCAAAGCTAGATTTTTGCTTTATGCCTCCACCACTGTCCATGTGTACCCCTGCCCTAGCCAGGACTACCATTACTTCCTCTGACCACAAACCTTGATGGCCCTCACTCAATCCACAAGCAATCCTGATGGCTTTACTTTCAAAACATATCCAAAATCTAACCACGTCTCATCCCTCCATCCACTACCATTTTGGCCCAAACTACCAGCACCTCTCACCAAGATTCCCAGCAGCGGGAGCCTTTTTCTAATCTCTTGCTTCTAGCCTGTCAGTTCTCCCCAGCTTGAACCCAGTTCTGCCTTCTGCACACCAACCAGAAATGTCCCATGTTCAGCCCTTCCCCAGCTCCTGCCATGTGGGTGAGGCTCTGCCTGATCTGGATCCAGCTCCTCTCTGCCTCATTGTGGCATCCTTGGCACTCCTGAAACTGGGCCTGCCCAGTGGCCCCTGAACTCTCTTGCAATGCTCTGACCCGAGATATCCACATGGCTCACTTTCCATGCTGAAACATCACCTTCTCAGCAAACCTTCCCCTCTGTTTCTCTTCATTGAACATATTACCTGAAATCATATCATAGATATTTCTCTGCCCATGTGTTTATGTCTCTGTTTCTCCCACTATAATGTTAGCTCCACAAGGGAAGTTTGCTTTATTCATCCCAGGGCCTAGAATTGTGCATGACACTGAATGAATGAATGTCTACATGAAGAAATAAATGAATCTCGCAAAAGGTCAGAACTGAAAGAAAGCTTTTATGGTACCCAGATCAAGCCCCTTGCCTTGTTTTATGCATGAAAACACTAACTCACATAGTTGCTCCATGATCTCCTTTGTCACCTGACTACCCATGGAGTATTCATTGTTCAACATCACTCAATATTTTTTTCTCAAAAAAGACTCAAACAAGCTGAAGTATACAAGTTTGTTTTCAGTATCTGTGAAGTAGTCAAAGTGAAAGTTTTCAAGCACTTCCACATAAAGCCCCGACAGGCCTCCCTGAAAGCCATGTCCCCTTTCTGTCCTCATCAAAATCTAATTCATTATCTGTTATGCATTAGCAAGGCTGAAAACCAGCTAGGACATCATGGTCATGGCAGGAGCAGAGGCTTGGCTACAAGAGTCCCCACCTGTCCACCCCTAATGCTAGTTTCTTATCACAGGTTCCTGATATTTCCCAGTCTTATGGCTCTGTTACTAGTTCTCTTTCTTTCTCCATCAAGAGCCGAGGAACTCTTGAAGCTGACACACATCCTTGCCACAGGATGACATGACAACTTGCTTTCCTCTTATGCCACTGAAATCTTACCCTCTTCTATTAGCAGGTTAGCCTTGGGATTCATGACCTATTTTTCCTATAAAATATTAAAATATGGCTTTTTTTTCTTTTGTGAACTGCTTCGGGCCCATTTGCTGATTTGCTGATCTAGGCATTTATTTATTATAGTCCCCCATTGCCTTTCTATTCCTGTTTTTTTATAATTTTTGAGCTTAAAAATTCAGGATCCCTGGGTGGCACCTGTGGCTCAAAGGAGTAGGGCACCAGCCCCATATACTGGAGGTGGCAGGTTCAAACCCAGCCCTGGCCAAAAAAAAGAAAGAAAAATTCAGGATCCCATTTTACCTTTTGCAGTGACAGACACATTATAAAATATCCAAGAAATTCCAATTTTGAATATCTTTCTCCTCATGCCCACAATTCATCAAAACATCCTGGAAATTTCATTTCCTCTACAAATATTAGCTGAAAATAATTAAACCTTAAAGCATTTCGGGTGGCACCTGTGGCTCATCGAGTAGGGCCCCGGCCCATATACCAAAGGTGGCAGGTTCAAACCCAACCTCGGCCGAACTGCAAAACAGAAAAATAGCCGGGCATTGTGGTGGGTGCCTGTAGTCCCAGCTATGCGGGAGGCTGAGGCAAGAGAATCACCTAAGCCCAGGAGTTGGAGGTTGCTGTGACCTGTGTGACGCCCCGGCACTCTATTGAGGGCGATAAAGTGAGACTCTGTCTCTACAAAAAAAAAATAATAATAAATTAAAGCATTTAAAGAAACATATGTCAAACACACATAAACACAACCAACATGAGATGAAGAAAACAAATATAACATCATTATCTCTAGAAATACTCTTGTATCCCAAAGCAACAAGGACAGTGCCTGCTATGTCATACAGCACACACCCTGCTGAGGGTGCCTGTGCACCTAGTAGACACTCTCCCTGCTCCAGTGTGAGGAGCCCCACGTGGGTAGCCCCCATGGAGAAGGAACATTTCTGGGCATTCCTGTACATAGTTGCTTTCATTATGACTTGAAATTATTAGAACTGTGTTTATAACAACAATTTATATTAAAATTTTTCTACTCAGAAAAATTTGAGTAGAAGCCACAAAGTAGAGGCCAGGGGAATTTGATGAGAACTGAATAGTGGGGAAGAATGAGCAAGAAATCGATGTTTTGAAAACAATATAAGCATTAGAAGAAGTAGTGAGTAAATAGATACACTGTACTGAGCATATATATATATATATATATATGTACTTTTTTAATGTGACACTTCTCAACATGTTGCAACCCATGGACTAATGAGATGAACATTGCTTATATGGTAAAGTCTGACGTCACCTCACATGCCCAGTTAAAGAAACATCACAAAACAGGGGAAAATGTTTTTGTCAGATAACGTATAACAATTTTCCTATTAAAAAGGAAGTCACTATTATTAAATGGGTATATCCACTGGGAAAGCATTCATTTCTGGTAATACGGAAGTGAAGTTGGATTTAAGGATTTCCCTACTTATTTAAGCTATTGCCAGAGATTCCACAGATGTAGACTTTCCTATTATCTTTCTTTCTTTAAAAACAGGAATCCTCCAATGCGATCCAGGAACAATAAGAGAAGAAATTCAGATATTTAGACTCTTCTGCCATGAATGTCAACGAGTCTTCCATGATCGTTTGATTAATAATGAAGATAAGCACTATTTCCATGTTATGTTGACAGAAATGGCCAGTAAATATAAATCTTTATTTGGATGTTTTGTTGTTCTTTTTTTGGAGCAAAAAGCAATTTGGTTTCTATAACAGAAAATTAAAATGAGTTTATATAGGGTAACACAAAATGAAATTTAGTCATTCACAAGTAAAAGTTGTTTTCTTTGATGGCTCAAATATATAAAATATTATGCAATATTATAAAAATAATTTTAAATTAAGGAAGTGCTAATTAATATTTTTAATACAGTATAGAATTTTAAGTTAGAAGAAAGAAAGTAAGAGAAACAGCATTTTGTCTAATCCAGAGGCCAGGATAATTCTAAAGCACTTATTTATTAAATAAGTAGCCAATATTTATTATTTAATGAAAATTTTAAATATTCATTAGATAATCTTAAAATCTGGGAGATTATCAACCAAACTAAAGTGACATGATTTTTAGCATGGCTTTCTCTGGGTTTTCATCTGTATTAAGTCAGTCTTCTAAGTAGAGTAGCAACTGCTATTATTCTATATCCCTTATTAAAATGCTTATTTAAATTTATCATTAAAAATTGCTTTTGTTTTTTAAATAGATAAACATTTTGGAATTGCAATTGGCCTGGAATATTTTTTGAATAAGCCCATCATATTTGGAGATTTCATTAAGGCAAGTATTTGCATTGACCTGAATCCTTTTATAGATTATAAACCACTTACTACTTTCCATTCCAGATTCATTCTATAAGAATATGAAGAACTATGGCCCATGGGCCAAATTTGCTTGCCACCTATTTTTATAAACAAAGTTCTATAGAGCACAGCCACACCCATTCATCTGTGCCCTGTTTATCTGGATGATTTTTCACTGCTGCAGTAGAGTACAGTCATAGCAACAGAGATCACATGACCTGCAAAGCCTAAATTATTTACTACCTGATCCTTTACAGAAAAAGTTTACTGACCCCTAATCTAGGTACATTCATTTTGGGAATAGTTTAAATCAGAGAACCGGTTCGGCGCCTGTGGCTCAACAGGCTAAGGCGCCAGCCACATACACCTGAGCTGGCAGGTTGGAATCCAGCCCGGCCCACCAAACAACAATGACAGCTGCAACCAAAAAATGGCCGGGCGTTGTGGCGGGTGCCTGTAGTCCCAGCTACTTGGGAGGCGGAGGCAGGAGACGCGCTTGAGCCCAGGAATTGGAGGTTGCTGTGAACTGTGATGCCACGGCACTCTATCCAGGGTGACAGCTTGAGGCTCTGTCTTAAATAAATAAATAAATAAATAAATAAATAAATCAGAGAGCCATCAGGTATTGAATTTAGAAGGAAGCAGAGAGGTTTAGTCTCTTAACTCAGGACCTTATTATATAGTCTATGCAGCTGCTGAGCCTCTGCTCAAATGCTTCCAGTGACAGGAAGCTAATTTTAGTAAACAAAATTGCCCTCTTCATTTCAGGGTAACCCTAATTAACAGCAGAATTTTTCTTATATTTAACTTCCTTTATGTTTTTTATAAGCTCTTCAAGTATATCCCCCTAATCATATCTATATATAAGCCTAATTTTGCCTTCTGGGCCTGCCTCCAATGAAATCTTTCTTCTCACCACCGTACATTACTCTTGTTTTACTGAGTTAACTCTTGTTCACATAAAACATTCCCAATGTCTACAAGAGGAGAGACATGTCTGTTTTGTTTATCCTAAGTCCCCAGCTCCCTATACAGACTAGGTACAGGGCAGACTCCCAACCAATACTGTTTCAAAAAAAAAAAAATAACTGAATTTATCTTTGTATTATATGTATGCAATACCTCAACACTCTGGTAACCCCCGCTAAATGAGTATTGCCACCTGGCAAATAAAAAAATTTAAACAATTTATTTGTGTAAAATATATCTATTTAAATCCATGTGAATTTTATTACAAAAAATCACTGAAATTTCAAGGTAACATTTGAGGAAATTAAATGAAATGGATTCTCCAGGTTATGTATGTTATGTATATTCATATATCACAATTGATCCAAATTGGTTCTTCTCTCATAAATCATAGTTTGGAGCAGATAAGGCTGATCGAATTTATGATGATATGCCTGATATGGAGAAAATCGCAAATGTTCTACAAGATTATCTTGATGACTATAACCTCACAAATCCCAAAGAAGTGAAATTGGTGTTCTTCCAAGATGCTATAGAACATGTTTCAAGGTATAGTGCTATAAGATGACCAATTATGCAACTGATGTAATTTTTTTTGCATTAAAAGGTAAAAAGTTGGAGAAAATTTTTTAAATAGATTGTTAGGTGGAAACGGTCTTTTAGTAATTCTCACTGTAACTTAAAAGTTATTTTTAAATATATTTTAAATAGATATGGCATGAACTTTCTATGAAATCTCTGGGGTTATTTTTACTAAATATTATTAATTATTTTTTATTAAATCATAACTTTGTACATTGATGCATTATGAGGTACAGGGTACTGCTTCAATATACAATGTGAAATGCTTATGTTGAACTAAGTAACACATCCATCACAATTGTACTCATTTCTTAATAGTTTTGAAATGTACCATTGCATCATGCACATTAGGTGAGGTCCCCACAAATACCCTCTCTCCTTCCTTATCCCCCCTCCCCTCCTTCTCCTCTTCCCTTCTACTTTCTAGACTATAGTTATGTTTTGCTATTCATGTGAATGTGTAGGTGATTGATTTCATAGGAGTATTGAGTACATTGGATACTTTTTTTTCCATTTTGGAGATACTTTACTAAAGAATATGTTCCAGCTCTATCCAGGTAAACATAAAAGATGTGAAGTCCCCATCTATTTCATGGCTGCCTACTATTCCACAATGTACATATACCACAATTTGTTAATCCATTCATGGGTTGATGGGCACTTGGGCTGTTTCTATGTCTTGGCTATTATGATTTGGGCTGCAATAAACATTCTGGTGCAAATGTCTTTGTTGTAAAATGATTTTTGATCCTGTGGGTATATACCTAATAGAGGAATTGCAGGATCAAATGGTATGTCTATTTTTAGTTCCTTTTTAGTTCTTTCCAAAAAGGTCATATTAGCTTGCATTCCCACCAGCAGTGTAGACACATTCCCTTCCTTCCGCATCCACGCCAACATCTATAGTTTTGGGATTTTTGTGATGTGGGCTAATCTTACTGGAGTTAGATGCTGTCTCAAAGTGATTTTGATTTGCATTTCTCTGATGATTTAGGATGACAAGCATTTTTTCATGTGTTTGTAGGCCATGCACCTGTCTTCATCAGTGAAGTTTCTGTTCAAGTCTCTTGCCTACATAGAAATGGGGTTATTCATTCTTTTCTTATTGATTAGTTTGAGTTATCTGTAGATTCTAGTTCACAAACCTTTGTTGGAAGCATAACCTGCAAAAATCTTCTCCCATTCTGAAGGTTGTCTGTGCAAAAGCTTTTTAGTTTGATCAGATCCCAGTAATGTATTTTTGGTGTTGCTTCAATTGCCTGGGGGGTCCTCCTCATGAAATATTCTCCCAGGCCAATTTCTTTAAGTGTTTTCCCTGCACTCTTTTCTAGTATTTTTATAATTTCATGTCTTTATTTAAATCTTTTATCCAGTGAGAATCAATTTTTTTTTTTTTGAGACAGAGCCTCAAGCTGTCGCCCTGGGTAGAGTGTCGTGGCATTACAGCTCACAGCAACCTCCAATTCCTGGGCTCAAGCGAGTCTCCTGCCTCTGCCCCCCAAGTAGCTGGGACTACAGGCACCCGCCACAATGCCCGGCTATTTTTGTTTGGGTTGCAGCCATCATTGTAGGTTGGCGGGCCCAGGCTGGATTCAAACCCGCCAGCTCAGGTTTACATGGCTGGCGCCTTAGCCCGCTGAGCCACAGGTGCCAAGCCAAGAATCAGATTTTGTTAATGGTGAAGGGTAGGGGTCAGTCTTCTACAGGTCACCTGCCAGTTCACCTAGTACCATTTGTTAAATAGGGAGTCTTTCCCCCACTGAATATTTTTGTTTATTGTTTTTATGATTAAATCATAGCTCTGTACATAAGTGCAATCAAGGGGTACAAAATGTACGTTTCATATACAATCTGAACTATTTTCATCAAACTGATGAACATAGCCTTCATGGCATTTTCTTAGTTATTGTATGAAGACATTTGTATTCTGCATTTAGTAAGGTTCGCCTGTACCCTTCTAAGATACACCATAGGTGTGGCCCCACCAATTACCCTCCCTAAACCCCAACCTCACCCATCCTCTCCCCTCCCTTTTCCCTTTCCCCACATTCTTGTGCTATGGTTGGGTTATAGCCTTCATATGAAAGCTATAAATTAGCTTCATAGTAGGGATGAGTACATTGGATACTTTTTCTTCCATTCTTGAGATACTTGGCAAAGAAGAATATGTTCCAGCTCCATCCCTGTAAACATGAAAGAGGTAAAATCTCCATCTTTCTCTAAGGCTGCATAATATTTCATGGTATATGTGTACCACAATTTATTAATCCATTCGTGGATCAATGGGCACTTGGGCTTCTTCCATGACTTAGCAATTATGAATTGGGCTGCAATGAACATTCTGGTACAGATGTCTTTGTTATATGATTTTTGGTCTTCTGGGTATATACCTAGTAAAGGAATTATAGGATCAAATGGCAGGTCAATTTTTAGATCTCTAAGTAGTCTCCAAACAGCCTTCCAAAAGGAACGTATTAGTGTGCATTCCCACCAGCAGTGTAGGAGTGTTCCCTTTTCTCCACATCCACGCCAAAATCTCTAGTTTTGGGATTTTGTTATGTGGGCTAATCTTACTGAAGTTAGGTGATATCTCAAAGTAGTTTTGATTTGCATTTCTCTGATGATTAAGGATGATGAGCATTTTTTCATGTAGGCCGTGCACCTGTCTTCTTTAGAGAATTTTCTCTTCAAGTCCTTTGCCCATCCTGACATGGGATCACTTGTTCTTTTCTAGCTAATACTTTTGAGTTCTCTGTGGATTCTGGTTATTAAACCTTTGTTGGAGGCAAAACCTGCAAATATTTTCTCCCATTCTTAGGGCTTTCTGCTTCCTATACTTACTATGTTCTTGGCTGTACAGAAGCTTTTTAGTTTGATCAGGTCCGAGTAGTGTATCTTTGATACTGCTTCAATTGCCTGGGGAGTCCTCCTCATAAAATATTCACCCAAGCTGATTCCTTCAAGAGTTTTCCCTGCACTTTCTTCTAGAATTTTTATAGTTTCATGTCTTCAGTTTAAATCTTTAATCTAGTGAGAATCTAGTTAGTGGTGAGAGGTGTGGGTCCAGTTTCACTCTTCTACAGGTTGCTAGCCAGTTCACCCAGCACCATTTGTTAAACAGGGAGTCTTTTCCTCATTGAATGTTTTTAATTGGCTTGTCAAAGATCAAGTAATGATAAGTAGCTGGATTCATCTCTTGGTTCTCCATTTTGTTCCAAACATCTACCTCTCTGTTTTTGTGCCAGTACCATGCTGTTTTGATCACTATCGATTTACAGTATAGTCTCAGGTCTGGTAGCGTGATTCCTCCTGCTTTGTTTTTATTTCAGAGTAATGTCTTTGCTATTCGAGGTTTTTTCTTATTCCATATAAAATGAAGTATTATTTTTTCAAGATCTTTAAAATATGACAATGGAGCTTTAATAGGAATTGCATTAAAATTATATATCACTTTGGATAGTATAGACATTTTAACAATATTGATTCTTCCCAGCCATGAACATGGTATGTTTTTCCATTTGTTAACATTTTCCACTATTTCTTTTCTTAAAGTTTCATAGTTCTCTTTATAGAGATGTTTCACATCCTTTGTTAGATAAACTCCCAAATATTTCATCTTCTTTGGCACTACTGTGAAAGGAATAGAGTCCTTGAATATTTTTTTGGCTTGATTATTGTTGGTATATATAAAGGCTACAGAGTTATGGGTGTTGATTTTGTAGCCTGAGACATGACTATATTCCTTGATCACTTCTAAAAGTTTCATAGTAGAATCCCTGGTGTTTTCCAGATATACAATCATATCATCTGTGAAGAATGAAAGTTTGATCTCTTCTGACCCTATGTGGATCCCCTTGATCGTCTTTTCTTCCCTAATTGCAATGACTAAAACTTCCATTACAATGTTGAAGAGCAGAGGAGATAAAGGGCAACCTTACCTGGTTCCTGATCTAAGTGAAAATGATTTCAATTTAACTCCATTCAATACGATATTGGCTGTGGGTTTGCTATAGATGGCCTCTATTAGTTTAAGAAATGTCCCTTCTATACCAATTTTTTTAAGTGTTCTGATCATGAAGGGATGCTGGATATTGTCAAAAGCTCTTTCTGTAAAAAAAAAAAAAAAAAAAGCTCTTTCTGCATCAATTGAGAGAATCATATGGTCTTTATTTTTTAATTTGTTTATGTGCTGAATTATATTTATAGATTTACGTATATTGAACCAGCCTTGAGATCCTGGGATAAAGCCCACTTGGTAGTGGTATATAATTTGTTTGATGTGTTGCTGGATTCTGTTTGCTAGGATCTTGTTGAATATTTTTGCACTAATATTCATTAGTGATATTGGTTTATAATTTTCTTTTCTTGTGGGGTCTTTCCCTGGTTTAGGGATCAAGGTGATGTTT
>CAUYON010135159.1:0-15909 GCA_963573935.1 Arctocebus calabarensis | reverse complement strand
TTTGGTTGTTGTCTCCTTGGCTGTACAGAAGCTTTTCAGTTTAATTAAGTCCCATTTGTTTATTGTTGCAGTTGTTGCTATTGCCATGGCAGTCTTCCTCATAAAGTCTTTCCCCAGGCCAATATCTTCCAGTATTTTTCCAATTCTTTCTTTGAGGATTTTTATCCCCTCATGCCTTAAATTTAAGTCCTTTAATCCATCTTGAATCAATTTTTTCTTATGAATATCCAATTCTCCCAGCACAATTTATTGAATAGGGAGTCTTTCCCCCAGTGAACAGTCTTGTTTTGTTTATTGAAGATTAGCTAGCTGTAAGTTATTGGTTTCATTTCCAGGTTTTGTATACAATTCCAAGTATCTATGTCTTTATTTTTGTGCCAGTACCATGCTGTCTTGACCACTATGGCCTTGTAATACAGCCTAAAATCTGGTATGGTGATACCTCCGGCTTTTTTTTTATTACTAAAATCTGCCTTAGCTATGTGGAGATTTTTCTGGTTCCATACAACGTGCAGAATCATTTTTTCCAGGTCTTGAAAGTAGGATGTTGGTATTTTAATAGGGATGGTGTTGAATCATAAATTGTTCTGAGAAGTATAGACATTTTAACAATGTTAATTCTTCCCAGCCATGAGCATGGTATGCTCTTCCATTTGTTAAAGTCCTCTGCTATTTCCTTTCTTAGGGTTTCATAATTGTCTTTAAAGAAGTCTTTCACTTCTTTTATTAGGTATATTCCTAAGTATTTCATTTACTTTGGGGCTATGGTGAAGGGAGTTGTGTTTTTAATTAATCTCTCCTCTTGACTGTTGTTGGAATATACAAAGGCAACTGACTTGTGGACATTGATTTTATATCCTGAGACACTACTGTATTTTTTGATTACTTACAAGAGTCTTGTAGTTGAGTCTTTGGGGTTCTCTAAGTATAAGATCATATCATCAGCAAAAAGGGAGAGTTTGACCTCCTCTGCCCCCATCTGGATGCCTTTTATTTTCTGGTCTTGTCTAATTGTATTGGCTAGAACTTCCAGCACTATGTTGAATAGCAATGGTGAGAGAGGACAACTTTGTCTGGTTCCAATTCTAAGAGGAAACGCTTTTAGTTTCACTCCATTCAGTAAAATATTAGCTGTGGGTTTATCATAGATAGCCTTGATCAGTTTAAGAAATGTGCCACTTATATCTATACTCTTCAGTGTTCTAATTAGAAAAGGATGCAGAATTTTATCGAATGCTTTTTCTGCATCTATTGAGAGGATCATATAGTCCTTGGTTTTGCTTCTGTTGATACAGTGGATAGCGTTGATGGACTTTCGAATATTAAACCAACCCTGCATCCCTGGGATGAAACCTACTTGATCTTGAGGTATGACTTTTTTGATGATAAGCTGTAATCTATTGGCCAAGATTTTGTTGAGAATTTTTGTATCAATATTCATTAGTGAAATTGGTCTGAAATTCTTCTTTTAGTTGGGTCTTTACCTGGTTTTGGTATCAGGGTGATATTTGCTTCATAGAACGTATTGGGGAAAATTCCTTCCTCCTCAATTTTTCAAAATAATTTCTGTAGTATAGGCATAAGCTTTTCTTTGAAAGTTTGATAAAATTCTGGTGTGAAGCCATCCAGACCAGGGCATTTTTTTGTTGGGAGATTTTTTATTGATTCTTTGATCTCAGTGCTTGAAATTGGTCTGTTCAGGAGATCTATTTCATCTGGGCTAAGTCTAGGGAGAGAGTGTGATTCCAAATATTGATCCATTTCCTTTACATTGTCAAATTTCTGGGCATAAAGTTCCTGGTAGTATTCAGAGATAATCTCTTGTATTTCTGTTGTTATTTCCCCTTTATCATTTCTGCTTGAGGTTACTAGAGATTTTATCTAGTACATCTCTTTTCTTTTAAAAGAGGGTTCCTTTAAAATAATGACAACAATCCTGTCCTTCACCTGAGTTGAGTAGCATCTAGTTGGTGGGGCCCATCTCACAGGAGTGTGGAACAAACCAGCCCCTTGTTTAGCCCCACTTGGCTTCTGGACTCTGCCCAGGCCCATGTCATGTTGTGGACATATGGGGAAAATGTGATATTAGAGCTAGATACTTCATTGATTTAGCAGATGGTTAGTTCTGAGGTATCAGGGATTTTCTTTTCATACGAGGATGAGCGCTAAGTGCTTGGTTAGACTTAAGAAAAACAAAATTCGTCTTTTCCATTCACTTGCATTTACAGTAGAACCTTTGTTAATTGACCACCCACAGGCCCATAACAAACTGGTCAACATGCAGAGGCGGTCAACTTAAGGAACCTTCAATGAATACATGTAGTGCACTTATGGTCTATGAAAATTAGTCAACTTAAGGAGGTGGTCAAGGTAGGGAGGTGCTCAACTATAGGGGTTATTCAGTCACCAAAAATTTCATAAAATACAAGAGGTATCTACCATCCATCCCAGTTCCTGGTTGGAAGATGAGTTCTTCCAGAGAATAAGCTACAGAGAATATTGTTTTATTAATAAAGAGCCAAAGACCCACAGGCAATTTTAAAAACCAGAACCATGAGAAATTTTTAAATGCTGAAATTAAACTGAGGAGCTAATTCTAAACATTCAAAAAGATGCATAGAAAATACAAGAAATGATTGCAGATTAAATTGCTGTGCTCAAATACAAAATAGCAATATGTTGAGTGTAAAATACCAAATTAAATCTGAAATGGTAAGTAGATTTAACTCTTCTCTCACCCCCTATTATGCAAGTCAAAAGTGATTATGACTCTTTACATGCAATTTGGAAGAAATAAAGGCAATTTTCCAGGTTTGGATGGTGACTATTACACTCAAGAAGTAGGCAAAGTGTGCTTTTGAAAATGGAGAGTTCTAGAAAGCTATGAGAGTTCTAAATTGGTCTTTTACTGAAATTGACTGACCTTGTTACCATGATCCAGAAAGGGTCTTGTGCAATTTTATGATATCTTTTAATTAAGTTTAAAGCATCACTAAAAATAGCATATTTCAACCAAAACTGTATGGTCTTCTTTTTCTTAAATTCACTATTACCAGAGTTCTTTCATTAAGAAGGTGGTAACCTGCCTGGAATTACACTGTGGAACATGAGGCATTTCTCATCTTAGTGACATCATCATACCCAATTGTTTGAAAAAGCCAGAAACCTAGTTCTGTCTCCTTCTTCCCCACCACTAGCATTTAATCAGTCACAAAGCTTTGCCAACTTCTGTTTCTGGGACTCATTCTTTTCACTCACTGTCACTAAAAAGCTCAAATTTTCACCATCTTTTGTCCTCAAGACGATCTCCTAATTGGTTTTCCTTATTTCTGGTCTCTCCCTCTCTAATCTCTAAACCACCTTAACTTTTCCTTCTTTACTTTGTTTTTCCTTTTCCTGTTTTTGAGAAGCCTTCCTGAATATTCTACCTTGTAACTTCTTCCCAAGGTTAATTATTTGCTCTTTTCTTCACCAGTGGATTCTATATGTGTCATTACCATAAAACTCATGCCCCTAGGTGTTTCTGCCACCAGACTGTTGCTCCAACTGCTGAACTATTAGCATCTTATAGACAAGACACTGTCTCACTCATGCCTTCATTAATTCATTCATTCACTCATCCATTCATTCAATGTTTATTGATAGCCCACTATATGCCAGGAACTTACTTATTTTTGACTAATGATAACAGTGATAATAACTATTTTTTTTTTTGTTAACATACTCAACAACCTTATGAGGTAGGTGTTGTTATTTCTACTTACATATAGGATACCAAAGACACAAGAGTCAAAGACACCACGGTCAAGACAAATATCTTAATTTCATGTCTGGAACTATATAAGGGCTCAAGTGTAGTTATATTTAATTGAACTTAAATATAGGCCAGATAAGCATTTAAATGATTCTGTCTGTGCAAGAGCCTAAGAAAAGTAGAAAGACTGTAGTGGTGAATAGAAAAACCTAAACTTTAATGCCAGAAAGATGCATTGCAATCTTTACTCTGCTACTAATAAGCTTCATGACCTCAAGTAGATTACTTATTCCTGTAAAACTCAATTTAAAATCTGTAAAAATAAAGATATTATTAGTTCTACTTCAAAGGGTTGTTGTACATGGGTCATTACAAAAGTTTGAGATACCCAAAAATCAAGAAATATAAAATCCGCACAGATGAAAACAAAGGAAGTCCTCCCAGCAACACTGATAAGCTGAAAAAATTAAAACTTGTATG
Source organism: Arctocebus calabarensis (assembly GCA_963573935.1). Classification (NCBI taxonomy): domain Eukaryota; kingdom Metazoa; phylum Chordata; class Mammalia; order Primates; family Lorisidae; genus Arctocebus; species Arctocebus calabarensis. The sequence continues at coordinate 11,675 of CAUYON010135159.1, read as the reverse complement.
GTTGAGTCAGAAAGGACACTGCCAATTGAGTTTCTTGGAAGTGAAAAAGTGTACCATGACACAATGTTATCTTAAAACTTTCGTAATGACCTATGTATAGGTTAAATGTGAAAAATACATGTACAGTGCTTGGTAAACCATCAGATTCCAAGTGAATCTACAATAATATCAACTATTGCAGGGACTATACAATAACCTAGTATAACAGAGGGCAATAATAAAAATGTTCAGTGTGAAATTATAAATTTCTAGTTACAATTTTAGATGTCACTATGTATTTGTATTTGGTATATTTGTTTCTGCTATTGTCACTGTTATTGTTGTTATTTTTGTGTAAAGTCAATGGGAAAAACAGCATGAGGATGGCCACTAAACACACATCCAACTGTCAACTGATGAGTTCTTCCAGGTTTTCACCATACTGATATTCAAAGCCATAACATACTGATCTGAAGGAAAAATGTCTACTAGCTTCTTTTTTTCAAAAAATATTATCATTTGCATGAAATAGGGCCATTTTAAAGGTTTTATATTCTATCCTTCTTTCATAGAATTGCTATGCCAAAAAGAATGAATAGGAATGACAGTAATTATGAAGTTAAGAAACTAGGTTGAATGTCATACAAAACATTATTTACACCATAATTTAACTATCGCAATTGTGGTTAAAACAAAGGAAAAAATATTTTAAAACAACCTTAGAGACTATGCACTCCAGGGAGGGAGAAGAATTTCATACATCTCTGAACATGGAGAAGGAATTTCTGGAACTCAGAGAGGATTTTTAGCTGCAGGATCAATTAGGCAGTGCATGCATCACACTATCATTGGCCCAGGGAGACAATCAGCTTGCTACATTTCCATTGTGATACTTGAAGCAAAATGGTCCCTTGCTCACCTGTGTGGTCGCTGAGTGAACACACGGCCCCTCCTCCTTTCTTCCCATCAGCTATGCTCAACCCCTCCCTAGTGGTAGGTTTCCCAATGAGTAAACAAGGCCTGCTTCTTGACACACATTCCACAGACAAGCCAGATTTAAGAAAAAAGTCAGATGTGCCAAAAGGAAATTAAAGAAGGCCAAGATGCCACAAGAGTTAGGACTGAGGGTTGGGGGTGGGAGTAATGGTGTCTAGTGGGAACTTTGCCAAAAATCCAGTGCAAGCGTTATTACCCAATCTTCTCTTTCAATAAACACCCCTAGGACAGAAGGGTTGAGTGGTGTGCCTCTCCACTAATCCCCAGGCAGATAGATTGGGCCATTTGTGGTTTATAGTCTCGGGCTTTATTTTGCTGTATCATCTGTGTACTTTTTTAATGTTGTATTTCTTTTTGTTAATCTTCCTTCCTCCTAGAAAACAAAATATTGTACAATAACAAACACTGTCTGTGGTAAGTCCCTAAAACTCCAATACAACAGATTGCGAAGCCGGCTGTCCATTTCAAATGTGCTCACATTGTTTCTCTCTTAAATTTTCTTGTCTCCAAGTCTGTCTTAACATACATGTCATTTTTCTCTGGTCACCAATCGCTTTTTGCTCCTTGCAAAAAATGCTTCCAGATGCACAGCAAACGTGTCCTTTAAACAAAATCCATGAACTTGGTTGACTTGCAGAAATTATTGATACCTTAACAATTTGAAAACTGTGTCATCTTTTATTTTCACTTCTTTGCTTATGTCCAAGTCTATGAAAAAATAATATATTTTTAATTATGAACTATTTAGAACTCAAAGAAAGCTATAGAGAAAAATATAATTATTTTAACACAGTATATTAGACATACTAGTGAGATTTAATTAGAGGTATTTTGTACCAAATGAGCATTCACTTCTGAACATGCTGAATCCAAGAAATTAATTGATTTTCAGACTCACTCAAAAAACCAGATACTTTTAAAGAGAGTGCCACAGTACCTATCAGTGCAAGGCAAATTATATACCAGAGTGACTGAATGTGGGAGGCGGCAGGGAATGAAAGGGACTCTGGCTATGGTATCTTTCATCCCAGGTCTGACTTATACCTGTTGTTCTAACATAATTACCAATACTGACCAGGCGCTGTGGCTCATGCATATAATCCTAGCACTCTGGGAGGCCGAGGCAGGTGGATTGCCTGAGCTCCCAGGTTCTAGACCAGCCTGAACCAGAGGGAGATCCATTTCTAAAAGTAGCTGGGCATTATGGCAGCCCCAGCTACTGGGGATGCTGAGGCAAGAGAATCACTTGAGCCCAAGAGTTTGAGGTTGCTGTGAGCCATGATCCCATGACACTCTACTGAGGGTGACAAAGTGAGACTCTGTCTCAAAAAAGAAAAAAGTTATCAATACTACCCCATATCATTTTTAATGTACCTTGGTTTTGAAAATAAATTATATGATTATCCTAACTGAAAAACTAGGGGGCAAATATTTTACCTAAAGAAGATAGCTGGCAGTTGGCTAAGACCAGTGATTCATGTAGGAATGAAGAGCAATACTTTCATGAAAGAAGCAAGATTTGGATTTTAGGTATAATCCCCTAATATTTTAATGTTAGCTTAACTGTCTTATTTTTCTTTGTATTCACTTCATAAGTCAAAATTTCTTTGGATGGCAGATTTCCCTATGTTACCAGTGTGCAAATTCCTTTGCCTGGGGGCTCCTATACCCCATTCCCTTCTCCCTCAGTGGAATGTCTGCCTCCTCTTAATTCTGAATAAACAGATCCTGTTTGAAATACTTCGGAAAGAGGCGTCCATCATCAGGAAAACTAATTGGGAACAGTGTGTGATAAACTCAGGCTTAAAGAACCGATTTGCTGATATCTGCATTAAATCCATTTTCCACTGCTGAAAACATCATTCATTGAGCCACTATTATGTGCCAGGCAGGAGTCCAAAAATTTAATCTGCATCATCATGATGTTAGCCATCGCAACAACAAAGTGGCAATGGCATCATTATTTCCATTTTAAATGAAATTAGATGGAAGCTGAGAAAATTGACGTGATTTAACCAAGGTCACATGGCTAATAAATGAGCAGGCAGGATTGGCTCGTAAGACTTTCTGGCTCTAGATTCTACACTCTATCTACCAGACTCATATCCTTTGATAGGCAAAAAGGAACAGCTTTGGCATTTAGCTTTTACTCTTATTCAAATCCCTTGCCCCAAACTGTAGTGTTTCTACTTGATGAAGATATCTAGTAGAGAATAAATAATAAATCCACCTATACATGGTAACAAATGACTTTAGATGCCCTTTTAGCAACACCAAGGTAGAATAGTTCTGAAAAATATAGCCTTATTCTTAAAAAAACAAAACAAAACCATAGATTGTTGTCTGCACAATAGAAAAACTGTGTGATATTTGTGATTACCTTTGCTCAGGTTTTTTTAGAAGCAGAGTTTGAGATAGGAATTCTTGTACAAATCATTTTTTGAGAGCTACCTCTAATGGGAAACTGATAAGATATGTGGAGGGCAAGATAAAGTAGAGAAATAGCTAAGCATCGTGAGGTTTGAGAAGTCTAGAGTCCTGGTCTTGTGTGGAGTCCTGAGCTTGAAATGCATCATGGAGGCTGTCCTGCCTAGAGGAAGCTGAGCTTTTACATCATGAGTCTGTGGCTACTGGCCCAGCAGGCCTCTTCTGGTGACTTCTTTCAACCAAGGGCAGGCCTCCAGAGAAGGACACAGGTGCAAACCCTTAACAGCTGATACTTACAACCAGGTGAGAGAGAAATATGAGGGGGTTGGGGAGAGTGGGAAGTGAGAGTTGGGGAGATGGGAGAGACACTGACACAACTGCTGTAGGGGTCACGTGGCAGAGATTTGGGTAAATTGCTCTCTATTTATACTAATTTTATTTTGTGACACTTTAAATTAAAGAGACTACTGAAAGTTTCCTCTGAAAGGTTGTATTTTCTTCTTGAATGCATAATTTTCAAAGTTTTCTGGATTCTTATTATCTTTTGTTGCCTCCAGTGACCAAATACCCACCCATCCCTGATCATTTTAGCCCTAAGGATATACCTGACAGCTAATCAAGGTGCAAGATAAATTTAGACTATGGTTTCTCACTAAACAATATTTATTATAAGACATCATGGTCCAACAAGACATTTTAGTCAGTCTGTCGGAGATTTGTTAAAATTGGTTATGCCATACTACATAAGCGAAAAAAACTATTGTCAAATATACGGAAAATAATTCTTCATTTCTCTTAATAAGGACTCTGTACAAGAAAAAGCTTCTTAAAAATAACACCATAAATACATTTATGTGCTTATCGTATCACTATTTCTAAAATGATGTTAATAGTAATAGCTTTAGAACCTTTAATATGATTAGTTAATGTTTCAAATATATTATCTTTATTGTGTTTTATATGTTATAAAGCGTGAGGGTTTTTTTGGTTTTCGTTTTTGGTTTTTTTGAGACAGAGTCTCACTATGTCGCCCTCAGTAGAGTGCAGTGGGGTCACAGCTCACAGCAACCTCAAACTCTGAGGCTTAAGAGATCTCTTGCCTCTGCCTCACAGGTAGCTGGGGCTACAGATGCCCAGCACAATGCCCCACTGTTTTTTGGTTGCAGTTGTCATTGTTGTTTAGCAGACCCAGGTTGGGCTCGAACCAACCAGCTTCGGTGTATGTGGCCGGTGCCCTACTCACTGAGCCATGGGTGCTGAGCCAGCCATGAGTTTTTTAATTCAGAAGTCGCATCTTACACATAACTTTTCCCCGCTAAAAGGCAAAGAAGCAGATAGTCAATAAATGTCTTTTGCCATATTTTTAGCAAGATAAAAAAAAAAGCCAGTTCAATTTGCTTCAGATAATGGGATTTTTTTCAAATTGTCACCAACTTCTCTATTTACAATAAACCTTTGAACTGTAGACCAGTGCGATTGGAGATTTAGAAGCTACTATGGAAACCTAGCAGTCAATATTTGGTTGTAAAGGTAAAATTTATCATTTTCACAAAGCATGAGGAGATAGCCTTTCAGCCAGAAAGTTCATTGTTTCACAATTCATCAAGGGTGAGAGAAGTTTTTCTAATGTTACTCACTTGTGGGAGGCAAAATTCTACATTGGGGTCTTTCCTTGCTTAAATGAACTATGCAGATTTTTTAGTTCTTTCCAGACATGCCCAAGGCCTCAGAGATGCACTCTGCATTAAAATGTTCTCAAGGGTAATTTTACAAACAAGGATTAAAATCTCAGGAAAAATTTATCCAGCTTATTAAAACAAATATATAAATTTGCCTTTGTGAAAATTCAGTTTTTAGGTAAGTCAAATGCTACTTTATATGTATATTTTCAATGTTATAATTTGAAAGAACTCCTGCTAAGCTTAAGAATGAAAATAAGCATCAGTATTGAAACTCCACAGACCCTAACCATCCACTGACCCCATTCTTTAATCCTCTCTAACACAGCAGTTCTCAACCCGTGGGTCTCGACTCCTTTGTAACAATGAAAATACATCACGGCATTAGAAAGGTTGAGAACCACTGCTCTAACACCATCAGCAGATCACAAAGGATCTACAATGCAGGTATGTCTGCTCTTTCTACAAGATGAATGTTTCTCTTTTTATTTTTCCTTAAAATACAGGTCGTGTGTGTGTGTGTGTGTGTGTGTGTGTGTTGAAACTATAGTTTATGGAGAAATATACTCCTCCCCGCCCTGGCCTTCTCAGACTCATTATCACCTGCCTGCCCACTATCAGGACAAAAGACTGTGGAGTGCTCTAGTTTCTGTTGTAAAACAGTACCAAGATTTTCCCTTTTCAAAAGTAAAAGTATAATAATGAGTATGCTTTGCAAGCTACATGTTAATGCTTCATCAGTATTTACCCTTCAGAGGTATATGCTCCTTTTTATGGAGAAACACTGCTTTCAATGTTTTAATTAAAAAAATTATTGAATAGCCACATCTACCTATTGACTGAAAGTAAGTAAATACATATTTCCTTGGAGAAGAAATTAGAGAATTTGAAATGCAGACACTGTAAGACAGTAGCAAGTTTTTAGAGAAGGAGAAGCCCCTTCACTGAGCTTAATTTGTGGCATTTCCTAAAGTACACGCAAGGACAGTAAATATAACTTCTCGTTTGTCCACCAGAGAGTGCCCAGCTGTGACCTAGCCCCAGTCTCAGTGGTAGAAATTGAACTGATGCAGAGCTGAAGCTGAAAAATGAGGTGACAATGTCCATTTACGTTTTTATTTCATAATAAAAATCTGAAAGTTTCATTTTTAAAAGGATGAGTCCAAGTGTACCCTTATAAAAACAGTAGAATCCAAAATATGTTTGGTGTCAAAATTGACTTTGTCAAAATGACCACATTAAGTGATCTCTGACTGTCAGAGGACATAAACCCTGGAAAAGAGAGGTATGGTTTGGAATGAAGCCAACCTTACGAACCTAACTAACTCTGTGTGTGTGTGTGTGTGTGTACAACAGAATAACTATTCCATGTTATTTGGATTTTTGATGACTAAGGATAATACATAGAGTGCCTAAGGCAACTGTAGCATGAAATAGGAATTTAGCAGTTAGTAGGAATTTAATTAAGGTCATTATAATTCTAAGAGCAATACTGTCAGGTATTAGAGTTCCACACCTATTCTGCATTTTCCCTGGCCTTTAATCCATCTGAATCTTCTGTCTGGAAAGCTGTCCTCTCACTGTCCCTCTCCTCATTGGTAGTTTTACATATTTTTGGTCCCAGCTTAGACATTATGCTTCTAGGATGCCTGTCCTGAGTACCCAGGACTGAGTGAAACCTCCCTTCTCTGACTGCTAGACTTTGTGTTATTATAACTATTATCAATGTATCAATAATGTCTCTAGGTCCTTGAAGGAAGGAAATAGATCTTGCATGGCCTTGTATCTCCCATAAACTAGTATGTTGCTTAAAACACTATGAGTCTTAAAAATATATATTTTGAAGGAATATTGATAAATTTGTTCCATAAAATATTTTTGGGCTGAAAACATGCCAAATTAGAGAATTATTCAGCTCACCCTAGAAAATATTTCTTTTTATTTTTTAATGTACCCCTAACTTTAAATAAGAAATAGTCCTTGTGGAATTTTCTTCCATTTTTGTGTAGTGTTCAAATCTCTGAACCTAGCATCTTTCAGCCAGTGTCTTCCCAGTTTGCCATAACCTAATTAACTCCGGGTATTCAATACAACGTGTCTCCACACAATTTGAAGTACTGGATCATGAACAAGATACAATGTCTGCTCATGCTACCTCTATAAATTATGGTACATGCTCTGATTTCCACTCTGCTCAGTCCTAGATGGCACCAGCTGAAAGAGCTATTATTTGTATTATCTGTTCCTCCAAAATAATTTTCAATGTTGCCCTTTCCTGTGACTTATACACTTTTTTTTCTGTTCCTGGCTTCTGATAGTAATCCTGAAATACCTTTAGCTCATGGTTCGAATCCACATCACTCTCAGTCATAGTTGTCTCGACCACGTCTTCTATTTTACTATCTTTTCCTAACATATTTTGGTACTTGTGACATAAACTCTTTCACAGGATTCCAGTGGATTCACTCTTGTCATTCACCACTCTTAATGAGATGTCCCTGTAGAAAGTATGACTTTCCTTTGAGAATTACTCCATTGAGCCATTCTTATAGGAGTGCCCTTACTAAGCAAATAGTTTTAAAGTTCAGTGAATCAGACACCAAATTGGTGGTGTGGTAGCTTGTGATAGAAGGTGGCCGCATCACTTTGTCTCATTCCTCTGTCTGCGATCCTTCGCAATGGGATTTACCACTCTCCCCATCAAGAGGTAGAGCCTATTTTCCCAATCCTTAAATTCCAGCTGGCCTATAAGTCAAGTTGACCAGTACAATGCAGTAGAAGTAGAGATGCTAGACTCCTGAGTTTAGGCTCTGGGAAACCTTATAGCTTGCTAAAACTCCATATAAACAAGCCTGATCTAGCCACAGGAGGATGAGATCCTCATTGAGCAAGTAGAACCCTCTTCACTGAGGCTCACTAGATCAACCAGCGGACAGCCAACACCAGTCATCAAAAACACGATTGAAGCTATCTTGTCCCATCCAGTCTCAATTGAGTCACCAGATGAACATAATTGCATAAATAACTCCAAGGGAGAACAGTATAAGAACTGCCCAGTTGACTTCAACTCATACTGCTAACCCATAGAATCATGATGAAATAAATTAAGCCAGTAAATTTTAGATTGGTTGATACATACCAATAGATAATAAATAATAGCCATAATATTAACTAAATGATAATACACATAGTTTTCAAAAATATATATATTTTTTGTTTTAATCAAATCTGGAAATGTATTATTCTTCTTGAACCTAGAGTGTTAATTATGTGCTGTGTCTCACTCATACCAAATATTTATGTCTTAAAAGCTCACAGTATGTTTTTTAATGTATTCCTTTGATCCTGACATCCACTCTGCAAGAGGAAGGCAGAGCAGATATTGCAATCGTCCTCATTATCTGGATGAGGAAACTGAGTTCAGGACGGCACAGAACTACACAAGGGCACAGGGCAGCAGAGGTCAAAGCCAGGGCCACAGCCCAGAACTCTTCACTCTTTGCCATGCTGGTTCACAGCACCCTCTGCCTGGGAAGAGTAATCTAATTTCTAACACTGGCAGAAGTGGCTTAAATTCAGGTTTGTATTTATCAAAATCCGCAATTCTCAACTTTTATTAAAAAATCAGTCTTCAGTATTACTAATATTCACTTTTTACAAAAATTAATACCTGTATGCATTTCAAGTAAATTTTAGCTCTGAAGTTTCTGATTCATTTTCAATTAAAATTTTTTTAGCAATAATTCTTTGATGTTCAATAATGCCTTTGAACCATTTTATAAGCCATTTATACCTTTTATCTTTGAATCGTCCAGTCACATCTTGCCAAGAGAACTTGAAATTATATTTCATGTTTTTTGTATTAGGTTAAAAAAGCAGTGTATTTCTAACCTGGGTGTCTTGTTACGACCTTCACTGAAGGAATTGCTTAATTGAATACTTTACAAACTGGTTTTACCCCAGAAGAGAAAATACTTTACAAACTGGTTTTACCCCAGAAGAGAAAATTTACTCTATGTGAATATTATTGCAATCTCAGACTCCTATACTTCAAAAATGGGCTTTTGGAGACTTGTTTTAGATTCTAATAAACTATGAGGCCAGATATCATTATTAACACCAATTTGGAGAAATGTTATGTTAAGAGCAAAAGCTCATTGGGCCATCAATGAAATATTAAAACAAGCAAACAAATCCATAAAACTTGTTCTACTTTTTAAAAAAAATTCCACTAATATAGAAGGGAGTATTTCTTTAATTTATTTGGAATGAGGCAGCACAGCTAATATTAATTTACCATCTACCATAAGCCTGAAATAGTTCTAGTTACATGTTTTCTGTTTAATCCTCATAACACCTCACTAAGTATGTGTTTGTAATTCTTAGTTTGTGGATAAAGATACTTATACTTACAAATCCTAATGGAATTCAAGCCAGAGGCATTACTATCAGACTTCAGGTTGTATTACAAGTCCACAGTGATCAAAACAGCATGCTATTGTCACAAAAACATTTGTGACAATTGGAACCAAATAGAAAACCAAGAGATAAAACCAGCCATCTGTTGCTTGCTTTAGCAACACATATACTAAAATTGGAAAGATACAGAGAAGATTAGTATGGCCCCTGCACAAGAATGACACACAAATTTGTGATGCATTCCATATTTTTGGCTTGCAGGTTTGAACCCAGCCAAGGCCAGCTAAAACAACAATAACAACTGCAACAAAAAAATATCCAGGTGCTGTGGCGGGCACCCATAGTCCCAGCTACTTGGGAGGCTGAGGCAAGAGAAATGTTTAAGCCCAACAGTTTGAGGTTGCTGTGAGCTGTGATGCCATGGCACTCTACCCAGGGTGACAGCTTGAGACTCTGTCTCAAAAAAAAAAAAAAAAAAAAAAACAGCCAGCTGAACTTTGGTAAAACAAACAAAAGCATACACTGGGGAAAGAATCCCTATTCAATAAATGGTGCTGAGAGAACCACATATAAAAGACTGTAACCAGACCTGCACCTTTCACCACTTAAAAAATTGACTCAAATGGATAAAAGATTTGAATTTAAGATATGAAATGATAAAATTCCTGGAAGAAAGTGTGGTAAAAACTCTTGAAAATGTCCTCCTGTGGAAAAATTTTGTGAAGAAGACTTCAGTGGCCATTGCAACAACAACAACAGAGATAAACAAACAGAACTTAATTAAACTGAAAAGCTCTGCACAGCTAAGGACCTAACAATTAAAGCAAATAAACAACCTCCAGGATGGGAAAAGATATTTGCATGTTATGATACAAAGGCTTGATAATCAGGATCTATAGAGAAGTCAAATTAGTTAACAAAAAAAGAGCAAACAATCCCATCTATCACTGAGCAAGAGACATAAATAGAACCTTCTCTGAGAAGACAGATGAATGTAACAAACATATGAAAAAAATGGTCCTCATTCCTAACTATCAAATAAATGCAAATCGAAACCAGCCTGGGATATCACCTAACCTCACTAAGATTAACCTACATCATGAAGTTCCAAAGTTGCAGATGTTGGTGTGGATGTGGAGAGAAGGGAACACTTTTATACTGTTGGTGGGACTGCAAACTAATACAGCCTCTTTGGAAAGAAGTATGGAGAATCCTCAAATAACTCAAATTAGACTTCCATTTGACCCTACAATCCCACTACTAGGCATCTACTCAGAAGAAAAAAAAATCATTTTATCATAAAAACATTGGGACTAAATTGTTTATTGCAGCTCAATTTACAATCCCCAAGATATGGAAACAACCTAAATGACCATCAACTCAGGAATAGGTTAAAAAACACTTTACATCTTTTGTATTAACATGGATGGATTTGAAACACATTCTTCTTAGTAAAGTGTCACAAGAATGGAAAAGCAAATATACAATGTACTCAATACTAATATGAAGCCAGCAGATGATCTAATTCACACCCATAGAGGAGAAAAACTCATTTCAATTCAAGTTGAGGGGAGGGGCCGGAGGGAGGGAGAGCTTGGGGTGCTCCCAGTTAATAGGCACAACATCGGGGTTTATGGGACACCTTTTGGGTGTGGACACAATTACAAGAGAGACTGTACCTAACAAATTCACATATTGTAACCCTGTTGTTTGTAACCTCACATTAACCTGAAAATTTTAAAGAAATGAATAAATAGACAAATAATTAAATAAAAAGAATTAAGAATTGGATTCAGACAAGATGGTTGACCAGACATACCAGCTGCCAGATGGTCTCAGAAAGAAAGAAAAGTTTTAAATAATACAAAGAACCAAATAAACAATCAGAATAGGTGTAATTCTGAGGGGAAAGTGCCAGAGCCTACCAGAGATTCCACAGGAAGAACTTGTTTGTTTGTTTGTTTGTTTTAATTTTTATTAAATCATAATTGTGTACATTGGTGCAATCATGGGGCACAATGTGCTGACTTTTTATACAATCTGAAATATTTTCATTGAACTATTTAATATAGCCTTCATGGCCTTTTAATCACTATATGAAGACATTTATATTCTACATTTAGTAATTTTCACTTGTACCCTTGTAAGATGCACCGTAAGTGTGATCCCACCGAT
>CAUYON010135158.1:0-24119 GCA_963573935.1 Arctocebus calabarensis | reverse complement strand
CTTAGGCGATTCTCTTGCCTCAGCCTCCCAAGTAGCTGGGACCACAGGCGCCCACCACAGCACCCGGCAATTTTTCTGTTTTGCAGTTCAGCCGAGGCTGGGTTTGAACCTGCCACCTTCGGTATATGGGGCTGGCACCCTACTCGATGACTCACAGGTGCCACCCCTAAGGACAATTTTGTAATATTCTTATATGTAGCTCTTACAGTTAGGGTAATCTGTCAAACTAAAATTAAAATATAAAAAGTTATTTAAGAAAAAAATGAGAAAACTTACTCTGTTTGAAATACTAAAAACACACTGTTCTTTGTTACTCAGGTTCTATTTTCCAAATGCTTAATCTTTATATAATACCTATTAGACATATGAGTTAAAAATTACATCTGTATCCCCCTTGGAAGTTGGCCAACAGTCCATACCTGTATTTATTCTGTGCATTTATGTATGTATGAATGTTTGAATATTGGAGTTATCCAACATTTGCAATCATTTGACTTAAGGTTTTCATTGTCAAACCTTTCACTGTTGTCTTAAAACCATTGTCAGGGCAAGGTGTGGTGGCTAATGACTGTAATCTGAGCGCTTTGGGAGGCAAAAGTGGGAAGATTGCTTGAGCTCAGGAATTCGAGACCTTCCGGAGCAAGAGACCTGTCTCTACTAAAAATAGAAAAACCTAGTCAGGCATTGTGGTGGGCGTCTGTAGTCCCAGCTACTTCGGAGGCTGAGGGAAGAAGGTCTCTTGAGACCAAAATTTGAGGATGCTGAGAGCTATGACACTACAGCATTCTACCAAAGGTGACAGACTCTGACTCAAAAACAAAACTAAACCATTGTCAGATGTTATTACCAATAGTCAAATCACACACACATATGTATTTTTTTAATTTTTAATTACTCTAAGAGAAATTTTCAAGGAAAATGAAGAACTGGGCTCACACCTGCAATCCTGCACTCTGGGAGGCCGAGATGGGTGGATTGCCTGAGCTCAGGAGTTCAAGACCAGACTGAGCAAGAGCGAGACCTTGTCTCTGAAAATAGTCAGATGCTGTGGCAGGCGCCTGTAGTCCCAGCTACTCGGGAGGCTAAGGCAAACGATCACTTGAACCAATAGTTTGAAGTTGCTGTGAGCTGTGATGTCATAGCACTCAACCAGGGGCAACAAAATGAGACTCAAAAAAAAAGAAGGAGGATGGTACTGTGGCTTGGTGGGTAGGGAGCCGGCCCCATATACCGAGGGTGGCAGGTTCAAACTCTGCCCTGGCCAAACTGCAGCAAAAAATAGCCGGGCATTGTGGTGGATGCCTATAGTCCCAGCTACTCCGGAGGCTGAGGCAAGAGAATCGCCTAAGCCCAGGAGTTGGAGGTTGCTGTGAGCTGTGACGTCACAGCACTCTACTGAGGACAATAAAGTGAGACTCTGTCTCTAAAAACAAAAGAAAAAAAAAGAAAGAAAAAAGGAAGAAAGGGAGGGATGAAGGAATAAGAAAATGAAGAACTAACTTCATCATTTGCTGAAGCTTCACTGTCAGAAGCAAAACAAATGGAAAGTTCATGTTACGTGATGTGATAATTGGCTTACCAGTTTCACCAGCACTTCCAGATTTAGATCGTTTTTGCTAAGACTTGACTTCGTGTCCTGAGAATTGTCTTCTGTGACATTTCTTTGCTGAAGATTAAATGGAGAGTTGATTATTTGGAGGATCTCTGTAAGTCCAGTAGGTCCTGTGGCCACAGGAGAAGCCCTTGGAAGCTGTCTGCTTCCAACCCTGACCACTTGTTCCCAGACACAGTGAATTCGGTGCTTCACAAATGTGATGCCACTCTTAAATTAAATTTTGTTTAAAAGAGTAGCCTTTGTCTTCCTTTAAACTACATTATACTTGAGAAACTGAATTCACCGAAGCTCCCTTTTCCCTGGGAGGGGCGGAGGGATAGCTCTGAAGGGCTCCCCCCACGTGTAAAGAATCACACCTACTCTTGAGAAAACAGGCTTCACTTCAGCTCTGGAACTTCTCAGTTGAAGGTAAATAGGCTATTTTATTTCTAAGATCCCAGAAGAAAAAGCTAACAACCCTTTGTGAAATTCATCCCTTTTTCACCTAATGAAAATGTGTCATTGACAATCCAAGTACCCTTTGCGGGCCTACACATTTAAATCTGGCTGCTTCTTTTGTCACTTTAACTTGTCATTTGTTCTTGCTGTGGGCTTTAGATAATTTAGCCCACATCCCCACCTCTACTACCGCCTACAGCATCCCAGCATCTTCCTAGCAACAGAACACAGGTCTCCCGTGTTTAGACCAAGAGATGAAGGTGAGTGATGGTCACTGGGCCTGCCCTCCTAATCAAAGACAAAACTACCAGTGGGAGTTCCTGGCTGTCTTGGGGCAAAGCTGGAGAAAAAAAACCATAAATGTAAGTCTATGACTCCTTTGCCTTACTCTACTCACACGAAAATGAATTTTTAATCTGTAGCTGCTGTGATCCTTACTGGCAGCCTGAAGCCTTTGTGTGAGAGCCCTGGTCACGAGCTGCAGGCAAGTCCTGGATACCAGGAGGACCTGCTTGAGCCTAAACTCATGTGTCTGCTCCAGGGAGTTCTTCAATCATTTCTTTTAGTCTTTCTCATAGTAGCCTGGTATGGGCAAATCTCGCTCTTGCTCAGGCTGATCTTGAACTCCTGACTTCAAGTGATCCTCCCACCTTGTCTCTCAGAGTGCTAGGGCTTACAGGAGTGAGCCACCATGCCTGGCTGCCAGCAGTATTTAAAAATATAAATTTTTCTTTGTGGTTAGGAAATTAATTTGGCATAGCAATTTTGTTTGAATCTAGACTTGGCAACTTTGTTCATTTTATACTATATATTTAATTGCTAGAATTTGTTAAACTTTTTTAAGATTAAGAGGCTATCTGTTAGTTTTTAGGGATAAACCCGGAAGAGTAAGAAGGACAATGAACTTTGTACATTTATAAGAAAAACTATTAATTTGAGTTGGTGAGTCTTTCCTCAGCTCTCTCCATAACATACATAAGGAAGACCATAAGAAATAAGCTTATAGAAATAGGCTTTGATCACAGGGAAGGAATTTTCTTCTAAGACTGAGTGCAGGCAGACACTGCATTTTCCAGAGACATTCTAGTCATTGTTGATGCTTCTGCCAGAAAATATTCGGCTGCCTGGATTAGGGGCCCGAAATAGTTGTGAAAATGACAGGTAGTGCTCAGGAACTGTGATTCTAGCTGCCACCCATCACCATGGTAGCATGGCATCAGCACAAACACCACAGGTAGACAGAAACCGGGAGTAACTGGCAATTGGGCAGCAAGAGAAAGAGGCAGAGATAGCTAGAAACATACACACAGAGCCCCAGATTTGACAGACGACTCTATTTCACAAGCCCCTATGGAAAGGTCTTTAAAACAAATATCTCAGAGAAGCTTTCACTTTCCCCTGCTATGGCTCCTGAGGCTTCTGAACAAATATCCACACTTTTAAAAACAAACCCTAATGTGAGCAGAAAATCAGCTTTTCAATTTTATCCTGATTCAGTACTTACATTTAAGCTATAGTTCTTCCTCCTAGAGATTCCCCACATTTGTTTTGTGGGCTTTGTGCAAAAGCTCTTAGTGTTAAATAATGGAAAACCAAATGAGAATCTAACACACATTTTTTTTCTAATTTGATTTTTTTTTTAAATATCAAAGCAATTTCTAGGCATTGAGGAGTTTTGCATTTCTCCAGCTTTATTACAGGCAGACAATGTAAAAATAGTAGGCCTGATTTCCAGCAATGAGGCAATTTTAAGCCCAAATTTCATGCATTATGTTATTAGCATGATTAGATGTTTAAGTCAGCAGCAGGTTGAAAAGATTTGATTCAGTGTGAATTTTATTTGGCAGGGAAAATCTAAGAAAGTCTAAGAGTGAAAGTGACCATTTCCCTTAGGCACCAAAGATTCCAGAAATGGTTCTCTCCAACAGTTAGATTTTTCAAATGTACCCGTGATGCTTCAGAGGAGGAAGCATCTATAGTTTTGCCCTTACTGCTTTTTCAAGCTGCTCCAAACAGGCGCATTTCTGGGGTCTATATGTCCGAGGCTTAGGGTGACAGATTTAGAATAAATATGGATTAAAAAAAACTCCAGTTAAGTTTCATTATGTTTTTTTTTTTTGAGACAGAGCCTCAAGCTGTCACCCTGGATAGAGTGCTGTGGCATCACAGCTCACAGCAACCTCCAGTTCCTCGGCTCAAGCGAGTCTCCTGCCTCCGCCTCCCAAGTAGCTGGGACTACAGGCACCCGCCACAACGCCCAGCCATTTTTTGGTTGCAGCCGTCATTGTTTTTTGGCAGGCCCGGGCTAGATTCGAACCCACCAGCTCAGGTGTACATGGCTGGCGCCTTAGCCCATTGAGCCACAGGCGCCGAGCCTCCAGTTAAGTTTCCAAGAGAGGCAGGAATCGGCTGGTGTTGAGAAAGACTTTGGAAGAATTTAGAACCTGTGTAACGTGGTTCCGTGCTGATCCTTCCCTTCACTGAACCAAGGAGAAAAGAATGATATTGAGGTCTGGGTGCTATTTTTCAAAGGCTTTCATGAGCTGAAGGATGGATGGAGACTAAATCTACTCAGTGGGAGAATAATCTCTGAGAACCAAAAAAACAAAAATGGTAGCTACCATAAAAGCAGCAGCATCTGAGAAACAGAAAAGGGAAGGAACCTGGATTAAACTCCCACCCCAGCATCCCCTCCCTGCCTGTGTCTGTGTATTCTGCGGACAGAAACTACTCACACCCTGCCATCTGTTTACCTGCACGTCTCATGTGCCTCCTCTCAGGGCTGAGCACAGTGCCCAGCACAAGGTCAGCTCCTGGAAGTACTGAGGGACCCGAACTGAAAGATGGAGAACTACCCCCTCCCTGATAAGAGGTCTGGGAGAATTTCCAGGAAGAATTAAATCTGGACTAAAGAGAGATTTCAGGGTAGGACAACAGGAAGAAGGATTCCAAACTAGAAAGGGCTGAGGCACCCCAGAAAGGTCTTTTCTAAGGGCCCTCTCAGGGATATGTTTGTGGTTGGAAAGAATTAGGCTAAGGGTTATGCTGTGGTACAGCAGAATGGTGGGCCTAGGTGTGTGCAATGGCTAACACCTGTAATCCCAGCACTCTGGGAGGCTGAGGTGGGAGGATTGCTTAAGGCCAGAAGTTTGAGACCAGCCTGGGCAACATCGGGAGACCCCATCCACAAATGTAAAAAAAAGTTAGCCAGGAATGGTGCCAGGCGCCTGCAGTCCCAGCTACTCAGGAGGCTGAGGCAGGAGGATCACTTGAGCTCAGGAGTTTGAGGTTGTAGTTATGATGATGCCACTGCACTCCAGCCTGAGCAAAAGAGCAAGACCTTGTCTCTGAAAAAACAACAAAGAGCAGGTCTGAACACCAGGACTTTTATGTTGCTGAGTGTGTTAGGGGAAGCTTGACAGAGGAGTCACTGCCACCAGCAGCCTGTGTCTGCCCTTGTCCTGCCCTGTGATGTCCTTCAGAGGAGCCTGAATAATACCACCAGCATATCAGGTGAATAAGGCAGCAAACAGTTCATCTGCTAGGGGGAACTCGCAAGTCCATTCCTGCCAACAGTCTTCATGGTGAGTTGATGTTAGGAACTGGCATTTCACACCTTCAAACGTCAAAGATAGGTGACTTGTCTATGAACATAAAGTGGTTCGAAAATGATATTTCCCCTATACATAGAAATTAGCCCTCTGAATGGCGATATAGTTCCCAGCATTTCCTGAATCCTGTTTATTTCAGGTAACCAAGAATGTATGCATTCTGAACATAGTACTAGCAAAATTCTTATTCTTTGTCTGAAAAACTAGCTTCAACCCCACCTTTTTCTCTTGTGAATTTGAAGGCCAAATAAAAAAGAGCCATTCTTAGTTTCTCTCTCCCTCTCTTTCTCTCTCTCTCACACACATATTTATCCTAAGACTCAACTAAGTAGCAAAGCAAAATGCAAATTTCTAGTTCTTTCCCCACAACCAAATAGTATTTTTCAAGCCAGCATGGTACAGTTCATGCTTTTAAGTGGCTTAAATGTTACCCATATTATGAAACTATAATGCACCCTTTTTTATAACAGTTCGTGAAAATGAAGTTCTTAGGAGAAATAACAAGTTGAAAGCTTTTGGGGGAATACTAACATTATTGTTTATAAACTTCTTCACCATATGTGCCTAACTGTACAGTAAAACAATGGCCTAGAAATACAACAGCAACTTTACCTTCATGAATAAATTGAATGTTGCCTTTGGTTCACATTGTGTCAGAATAACATTTCCTTCCAAATCTTTGCTCTTTTTATCAGATTTCTTCAGCAGAAAATATGACAAAAATTCCAGAGGTCTGTCCTAAAAAATACACCCCCCCAAACAATTCCTATTTAAGACATTCATCTGAAATACAGTTCAACAAAAGTGCAGCAGAAAAGAGAACACTTTTTTTTTGAGACAGAGCATCAAGCTGTCACCCTGGATAGAGCAGCAACCTCCAACTCCTGGGCTCCAGCGAGTCTCCTGCCTCCGCCTCCCAAGTAGCTGGGACTACAGGCACCTGCCACAATGCCCGGCCATTTTTGGTTGCAGCTGTCATTGTTGTTTGGTGGGCCCGGGCTGGATTCGAACCTGCCAGCCCAGGTGTACGTGGCTGGTGCCTTAGCCTGTTGAGCCACAGGCACCGAGCCAAGAGAACACATTTTTAGTAGTGTTTTCAGATTTCTACCTACTTAATTTACATGTCCAGAAAACAAAGTGATTATTATTCAATTAGAGTCAGTAAATGGGACTTTTCTAGTTAGTCTTATATTCTAATTACTCTTGATTTTCAACTTTTTGTTCCAGTCCAGTTAGGAGGCCAAAGTCTTATCAGAGGGTCTCTTAAGATCTTCAAATCCAAAGAGGTCCACACCTCCCTCTTGGCCAGATGAGGAAAGGGGACAGGAATGGCCTTGTTTTCTGGGAAAAGAAGGCCTAGGAGAGGCAACAGCGTCCTAACTGCTGGGAAAAACATTCTGAGACTCTCCAATTTGGCTCCCATGTTATAGATTTGAGCACTATCAAAATTATATATGGTTACTTTTAACCAATCAGGTGAGAATAAGTACACTGAACCTACACCAAATATCTTTAGTCATTCTTTGGTGTTCCAGGAGCCGTGTAGGGTCACCTCTGGGAACATCCCTGCTCTTTCTATCAGCAAAGCTCGCCAGGGCCTCTCCTCACTTGGGCTGCCTGAACCTTGGCCAGTCTGCTGAGCTGAGTTTTCAGAGGAGACAAATCTGCTGATGCTGACCCAGGAAGCCAAGTTGCAATCAGAGCAGATCCACGGTAACAAGGAGAGCGAGCATGAGCAGAGGTGTGTTAAGTCCACCCACAAGGTAGAATTATGATAGTGGAAGAGAAGGATGTGAGAAACTTTCCTTGGAAAACGGAAGACCTCATGTCTCAAGTATGTTAACATCATCCCAATTCCCATCCTAGTCCCACTTCCCTGAAACGGAGAGCTGCGGATTCCACTTCCCTCTCCCCTTGCGTCTGGGCGGCTGAGAGAGCAGGCCTGTAGGCTGGCCTCTGTGCACTAGTTTCTGAAACGTCCACTGACTTTTCTGGGAGAGTGTCCAGGATTCCTTTCTGATGGAAATGTTGCTTCAGGCTTCCCCACTCCCACCCCGTCCCCAAGCCAGCTACTGATTTGCTTAGTTCTGTTCTTTCGTTCTCTCTCTTGTCATCTAGCCCCTTTTTTAATAACTGAGCTCACCCTTTCTTGGCTTTTCCTCATACCAGTAGTAATTGGTTTCACTGCTGAGTAATGTTTTTGTGAAATATAAAACCACTAACACATATATATATATATTTTTTAAGAACTAGAGTCTCGCTCTGTCACCCTTGGTAGAGTGCCGTGGCATCACAGCTCACAGCAACCTCCAGCTCTTGGGCTTAGGTGATTCTCTTGCCTCAGCCTCCTGAGTAGCTGGGACTACAGGCGCCCGCCACAACGCCTGGCTGTTTTTTTGTTGCAGTTTGGGTT
The DNA here is from genome assembly GCA_963573935.1 of Arctocebus calabarensis. Classification (NCBI taxonomy): domain Eukaryota; kingdom Metazoa; phylum Chordata; class Mammalia; order Primates; family Lorisidae; genus Arctocebus; species Arctocebus calabarensis. Next base: position 16,042 of record CAUYON010135158.1, on the reverse strand, counting down.
CGAACCCTCCACCCTTAGTATATGAGGCCAGCTCCAAACTCACTGAGCCACAGGCACTGCCCAAACCACTAACATATTTTTAAAAGGAGTCACTACTGTCTGAAATGAAGTAGAGGCAGAAAAAGGCTCGCAATGTAACAAACTTTTCAAGATTTCCCTACTATGTCTGTTTTGTGCACCTGGTACCTCTTGCGCCCAGAATCCATCAGTGGCTGTTTTTATAAAATGATGTCATTTCCCTGAGAATGTGTTCTGAAAGGGATAAACTAGTAAAAAAAAAAAAAAATGATAAAACAAACTAAGAAGTTATTTAAATGTTGGGGGGGTTATATTCTTCTTTCATCAAAGAATCACTTACAGAATCTTCTTTTGACAGCTCCACCAGACCATCTGCCAGAGCTTGTACAATTTCTCTCTTATGCAGAATGTGGGCCATACTCATGGTGTCCAACATAAACTGCCCTGTGAATAGAAGGCCATGTGCCCTGCCATTAATTTATGTAAGTGATACGATCAAAAGGAAAACAACATTCCTCACAGTTGCTTTTTGTGTTGCTGTTGTTATAGAGACAGAGTCTCACTTTATTGCCCTCCTTAAGCGATTCTCTTGCCTCAGCCTCCCGAGTAGCTGGGACTACAGGCACCCACCACAATGCCCGGCTATTTTTCTGTTTTGCAGTTCGGCCGAGGCTAGGTTTGAACCCACCACCTTCTGTATATGGGGCCGGCGCCCTACTCGATGAGCCACAGGTGCCACCCCACGGTTGCTTTTTAGTGTAAAAAAATGCAAAAAATAGAAGTAAAAATGTATTAGACTATGAGGATTTCTATAATGCTGAAATATAAAGTGAGCCAAAGCAATTTAAATGTGTGGTACCCTCCCCGGCAAAGTTGATATGGAAGTGAAATCTGTAAATTGGATGATAAGGAGAGAACACATGGAAAATAACCCTACAAATTTAAGGGTTATTTGTTTTTTGTTTTTTGAGACAGAGTCTTACTCCATGCCCTGGGTAGAGTGCCATGGCATCATTTGTACCTCACAGCAACCTCAAACTCTTGGGCTTCAGCAATCCTCTTGCATTAGCGTACCAATTAGCTGGGCTACAGGTGCCATAATGCCTGGCTAGTTCTTCTATTTTTAGCAGAGATGGGGTCTCGTTCTTGCTCAGTCTGGTCTCAAATTCCTAAGCTCAAGCAATCCACCCTCGGCCTCCCAGAATGCTAGGATTACAGAGATGAGCCACCACGTCCAGTCAATCCTATAATTTTTTTTCTTTTTTTTGAGACAGAGCCTCAAGCTGTCACCCTGGTTAGAGTGCCGTGGCATCACAGCTCACAGCAACCTCCAATTCCTGGGCTCAAGCGAGTCTCTTACCTCTGCCTCCCAAGTAGCTGGGACTACAGGCACCCGCCACAACTCCTGGCCATTTTTTAGTTGCAGCCGCCATTATTGTTTGGCAGCCCAGGCTGGATTCGAACTGCCAGCTCAGGTGTATGTGGCTGGTGCCTTAGCCCATTGAGCCACAGGCGCCAAGCCCAACCCTATAATTTTCAATGTTAGACTTTCAATCCTACCAAAAATTCTTCTATACTCCTTTATCTTTGAGCTGAAATATATAAATACAGAGGGTGCCCAAAAAATGTATACACATTTTAAGAAATGTGATCTATGTATTACTTTTCGAAGTAGAACTGAAGGTATCGTTACTGGTTACATGTACCTAGACCTGCCACACACATCCATTTTACCGACAATTCACACATATTTTGGAAACGATCAACTTTACTTCCAACAAGATCTCTTTAAACGTGTATACATTTTGGGGGTACTCTTTGTATTTTAAATTCATAGGAAATAATACACAAACATACATACACAGACATGTAATGTAATTTTTTAAACACTTTGAACAGCATGCAATTATTTGAAAACAATTTTCCCCTTGACTTCTCATTGCCTACATATCTCTGCTTTTCTTTCTAGTCCTTCATGGGTGTATCTGTGAGTGAACAGAGAGAAATAATTCCTCCCTGTTTATAGCTTCAAAACTATTTATAAATATTGGTTGAGCCATTCCTAAATGTGGTGTGTGTAATATAAAAACACAAGAAGACAGATCTCTGTTTTGGAGGTGTTTATGTAAAAAAAATATATAGGATATATGGAAAGATAAAATATCTGCCTGCACACACGTGTTGCAGCTTTTGTATTGACAATAACTATGTAAATTGACCTTAAATAAGGAGTTGGGCTGAGGATGAGAAGAAAAGCATAGATAAAGAAAGACTTGCGGTTTGGCGCCTGTAGCTCAGCAGCTAAGGCACTGGCCACATACACTGGAGCTGGCAGGTTCGAATCCAGCCCGGGCCTGCCAAACAACAATGACAACTATAACCAAAAAATAGCCGGCCACTGTGGTGAGCACAAGAGAGGCTGAGGCAAGAGAATCGCTTGAGCCCCAGAGTTTGAGGTTGCTGTGAGCTATGATGGCACAGCACTCTACCTAGAGTGACACAGTGAGACTTTTTCTCAAAAAATAAAAATTAAAAAAAATTAAAACAGACTAATTTAGGTAAAGATGCAAAGTTGATCACTGTATCATGGGTATGGAGCATGAAGGGGGAAATAAATTCAGTGATGTCCCGTAGCCTCAGCAAAGGCCCATGGAGTCCATCACCAAATGACATATTTTAGATAGAAAATAAATGGAACTTAAATTATAGAACTTAGATAACAGGTGCTGTGGTGTAAGAGGTATTTAACTTCTAGTGCAAATTCACCTGGAAAAGGACATGGCTTTCTGGCTTACCAAATGCAAATTTTGTCTAGAACATAAATAGGGATTAATAAAATGGTGAAATTTTAAAATAGGAACTAGCTTCAGCATTTTTAGCACGAATATATTTGTTCTTAGTGGGTATTCATTATATTTGAAAAGCAATGTGAAAAACAGAGGGGATGAAGTTTTATGGATGATGTTTAAGCGTTGAAATGTACTTGCATTCCTAAGCCTGTATTGGCTCTGGGTGAAGCCAGCTGCATGATCAACCTGAGACGGAAGCAGCGAGAGTTCTCACCTATCATCCTGCCACTGATGCTCTCCCGCAGCTCCTTGAAGAGAGGACGGAGCTGTTTCCTTACCGATTTCAAGCTGTCTTCCAGAAAGTCTGTGAGGCTGGACCACGTCTGCAGCTTCAGCTGGGTGAAGTAGAGTGAAGGGGGCGCCCTTCCCCCCGGGGGTCCCAGCCAGTCACTGAGAACTGACATTATTTTCTCCTTTTATTCATACAGACTTGAACTTAGATGAAAAAATTCTACTTCATGTTTAAAGTACAAAAAACACTTGGTTATGTTTCTGTCAGGTTTACTATTACCCTTTCTCATTAGAAGACCAATAAACACCCAACATCTGTTTCCAGAAGTAAATTTCGAAACCCAACAAATCATTTCCGATGCCTATCTGCTCTTTGCTAGACAAATGACATATTATTTGAAGTAAAAAATTAAATAACTTCTGAATTTTGCATCAGGAAACAGAGTAGTCTCCTAAGTAAGAATATAGTGCTTCATCTTTCCAGTCTAAAAGTGAAAATATAAGAAAATCCCACACTGCCTGGTTTCCCCATCAGGCCATTGAAGGTCATCTCCATTGTACCCAACCCATATCCTTCTTATACTATGTCAAACTGCCCCCTCTCTCTGCAAATATCTCTGTGTGACCATAGCCGGTATTTAAGAAAGTTTCTCTCCTTGAAAAGCAATGGCTTGTTAAATTTGATTTTCTGTCCTGAATGCTGTTTCCTCTACTTTTATATACAGACATGTGAAAAGATTTATAACATGTTCTTTTATAAGGAGAATGAGAAAAAGGAAGGGAAAGAGAGTGAACAGGAGGAAGGGGAGGTAGTGGAGGAGAAAAGGCAGGAAATCTATTTTGTATTGCAAGAGACACCTGATGTGCTCTTTTAGGCCAATTCCTCTCTCTGCAGAGCCAAATATGCTATTGTTTGGTGATGTTGCTCTATTAACTAAAATTAACCAGTGGCATTTGCTTCAAAAGTGTATTAGGTCAATGTGCTTTTGTTACAACTACATAGAATCTTTTCCCTTACAAGTTCCCAGCCATGCCAGCTCTCCCCAGTCCTGAAAGGCCCTTAGCCTTTGAGAGTAGAGAAGTTGTGCTTTGTGTAGTTTCTACATCGCTCCGAGCCCTGCTTGAGAGGAATCCAGGGTGTTTTAGATGGGGAGTGATTGGCATTACTGTAACAAAGCCATCTGGTTTTCTTCTTGGGCTGCCAATGTTACATTTTGATTTATGTTTTGATTAATATCTAAATTGAAGTTTGCTTTCAGGTGTTTTTTTCATCTTCTCAGGTAATGCTATAGAAATGGAACCTAAGCAAACTGTTCTCAACAGTTTCACAAATGATGATTTGAGGCAAAATATTTGCAATAAATAATCCCCTTCTAAGCAAATAACTGAGTGGCATGAGATTACCTAGTTTGGGAGGTAACAGTATTCCTTCTTCAGGGAAGGAATTAAAGATAGTCATTATCATTGACTTAAGCATTGATCAGTGCTTTTCTTAGACAGACTCTCACTCTGTCACCCTGATTTAGAGTGCCATGGCATCCTCATAGCAATCCTGTTGCCTCAGCCTCCCACATAGCTGGGAGGATAGGCACCCACCACAATGCCTGGCTTGTTTTTCTTTTTTCTTTTTTTTTTTTGGTAGAGACAGAGTCTCATTTTATCCCCCTCTGTAGAGTGCCCTGGCGTCATACAGCTCACAGCAACCTCCAACTCCTGGGCTTAGGCGATTCTCTTGCCTCAGCCTCCCGAGTAGCTGGGACTACAGGAGCCTGCCACAACGCCCAGCTATTTTTTTGTTTTGCAGTTCAGCCAGGCCGGGTTTGAACCCACCACACTCTGTATATGGGGCCAGCACCCTACTCGCTGAGCCACAGATGCTGCCCCCTGTTTTTCTATTTTTAGTTGAGACAGAGTCTCACTCTTGCTCACACTGGTCTCAAACTCCCGAGCTTAAGCAATCCACCTGCCTTGGCCTCTGGGAGCTAGGATTACAGACATGAGCCACCACCCCAGCCATACCAGTACTATTAACTGTACTTTGTCTTCCGGCAATCCTGGAAATGGTGTATATTATTGGGCCTGGTGGTCAGCTCCCACATACACTTACTGTGTTGGTAAGAGCCAGTTGCAATCCCAGTGGGAGCGGTAAAGAATGTGCCAGTTAGTTGAGATAGCTGAGAAAGAACTTCCATTCCTGCCTCTGCATAGTAAAATACTTTGGTTAGTTTACTCACAGGTTTTGCCATGAAACAATTAAGTAAGATTTAGGAGCACTACGCTGTTTGAGAAAGGCCCTAGACATTCCCATCTTCCATTCAAACCCCTCCACTGAACAGTCCAAAAACACTGTATAGTTCACCCCTAAATACTAAAGCTGAGCACTTAATTATGACAATTAAGCCATAGGGTTCGGAAAGATGGCATGAAGTTTGACATAGAGCTTACTTTCAAATTTGGAGTCCTCAGCCCAAAGACAGAGAAAAATCTATATGTATTTTCTAAAATAGTCTGACTCAAAGGAAACGTCTCATTGTAAGAGAACAGATTTAAAACAGTTAAATACAGGATGGAATGTGATAGTTAAATTTTAGTGGGACATTAATTTCGCCCCTTCAGAGACACAACATATAAATTGAATTATTGAATTCAGCATACAGATTGAATTACTTGGAATGAAACTAATATAATGGGTAATTTAATTATGCATAGTTCAAGAATAAATAATTACTCCTGGAAACAGGATGACAGTAGCTGAAAGGTTGGAATGTTTCTCACTGGAATCTAATATTTTTATTGACAAATAGAGCAACGAAATAAAATAGAGTCTGCAAATGAGTCTACACATACATATTCAATTGCTTTGAACAAAGATACAAATGAAATTCATAGTGAAGAGGATAGTAGTTACAACAAATAGTGATAGAATAATTAGGTATCTATATGTTAAAAATATTTTCTGTCCTGATGCTGTTTCCTCTACTTTTATTGAAAGACATGTGAAAAGATTTATAACATGTTCTTTTATAAGGAGAACGAGAAAAAGGAGGGGAAAGAGGGTGAACAGGAGGAAGGGGAGGCAGAACACCTCATGTTCTAAAAAAAAAATGCCTCAAAGGGATCACAAATGTACATGCCAAACTTGAAACTATAACTAATGTAGAAAAAAATACAGACAATCTTTGTGATCTTTGCCTAGGTAGAGAGTGTTTATCTGGAGGGTTAGGGGTAGCGTCTCACTCTGTGTTCTGGGTACAGTGCTGTGGCATCCTACCTCACAGCAACTTCAAATTCAAGTGATTCCCTTGCTTCAGCCTCCCGAATAGCCAAGACTATAGATGTCCACCACAATACTTGGCTAGTTTTTCTATCTTTAGTAGAGGGGTCTTGCTTTTACTCAGGCTGGCCTCACACTCTTGAGCTCAGGCAATATACCCACCAATATAATATGTAAGATAGCCTGTATAGTCTATAATACAGCCTCCCAGAGTGCTAGGATTATAGGCATGAGCCACTGCGTCAAGCCCTTAGAGAGTTTTAGAGAGTTTTTAGATATGACACCAAAAACATGATCTATACAACAAAGTCTTCATACATTTGATTTCATCAAATTTTCAATTTCAAATTTTCATCAAAATTAAGAATTTCTTTTCAAAAGAAATTGTTCAGAGAAGGAAAATATAAGTCACAGACTGGAGAAAACATTTGCAAATCATTTATCCAGAATAAATAAAGAACTCTCAAAACTTAATGAGAATATAACCTAGTTTTTAAAATGAGCAAAAGATTAAGACAGACATTTCACCATGGAAGATGTATGAATGACAAACAAGCACATGAGAAGATGCTGAGCATCATTAGTCATTAGAAAAATGCAAATTAATGCCACAATGAGCTACTCCTTTAAATGGCTAAAATTAAGAAGATGGATCATACCACGTGTTAGAGTGCTAGCCAACTGGAGTTCTCAGATACTTCTAGTGGAAATGTCAAATGGTTCAACACTTTGGAAAACAGTTTAGCTGATTTTGTTAAAAGTTAAACATATATACCCATCACATGACCTCACCATTCTACTTCTAGGTATTGATGTAGGAGAAATGAAAGCGTATGTTCACATACATGTTCATAGCTGTTTTATCTGTAACAGCAGAAACCAGAAAGAACTCAAAAATCTATTAACTGATAAATGAGCAAACAATTTGTGGTGTATCTGTATGATGTAGTAATTCTCAGCAGTAAAAAGGAAGGAGACGTTGATACATGCATCAAATGGAAGAATCTAAAATAATGACTCAGTGACAGAAGGTTGACGACAAAGAATACATATTCCCCTTCTAGAAGCTTACTAAAGATGCAAACGATACACGTGAGGGGGAGTAGACCAGTGGTTGCCTCAGGTTGGGGTGGGGAGAAGCAGGAGAGAGGTACTACAGAGTGGCATGAGGGAACTTTGGGGGTAATGAATGTGTTCATTTTCTTGATTGTTTTATAGTTTCTTAGGGTAGATATATGTATGTCAAAATTTATCCAAGTGCACACTTTATGCATAACTGATTATATGTTAATTATACCCAAATAAATCTATTTAAAAAATTAAAATAGGGCAGCGCCTGTGGCTCAAAGGAGTAGGGTACCAGCACTATATACCGGCGGTGGCGGGTTCAAACCCAGGCCTGGCCCAAAACTGAAAAACAAAAAACAAAAATTAAAATGATCCTGCCCAAAAGATGAGCCTTAAATTTTTGATTTGTACAGTGACTGGTGAATGATGATGTTTTTTAGTGAGGAATTTGGGGAAAGAGTAGTTTTAGTGCCGGGCAGGTAATCAAGAGTTTGTTTGGGCTGTGTTAACTTTGAGATATCTATTTAGCTGTGCAAATTAAACATCCATAGAAGATGTCAGGTAGGAATTAGACATATGAGTCTGCAGCTCAGAAAATTCAGAGCTGGAGACATAAATTGGGGCATCTTTAGCACATAGATGGAATTTAGATGAGAGCGCCCAGGGAGAGAATGTATACGAGATCAGACAATAAAGTTCGTGAACCCATCCCAGGAAAAGTGCTCCAGGCCTCATTGCCCATTCACTACAGGCACCTTCAAAGTGTTCCCTTCAGGAAGCGATGCACGGACATCGGCACCTAGTCCATCCTTCCAAGCAATTTTTTTTGTTTGTTTTTCTGGGCGGAGGACCTGGGAGGGAGGTTTGTCCCCCAAGCCTCACTCTCCTCCACCTTTTCAAAGCAATTTTGGATCTCTTTTTCTGGAATGGCTATCAGAGCTGCTGTTAATGGCACACAGAAACACGCAACAATAATGTGCACCACTCACCAAGACACCATCACACATGGACACAAACACGGTTGTGAGACACATATACCAAGGTTATGGAACCTTACTGAGTTGTTGGTATAGTGCTGCCAATGGAAGCACACAGTGGCAAGTGTGCAAACTTAATTGTCAGACCTTGCATGTGGAAAAGGAGAGAATCTAGGATCAGGTCCTGGGGCATAGGGTCTAAGGGTCTTGCAGAGAAAGAGGAGCCTGCAAAGGAGACTGAGAAGGGGACACTGAGGTGGGAGGAAGCAAGGGAGGAGGTACGAAGAGGAGGAGTGGTCCAAGGGGTTCATCTGTCTCAGATGCTTCGAAGAAGTCAAAGCAAGAAGAGGCTGGAGCAGGGACCAGTGGACTTGAGGATGTGGAAGTCATTTAATCTTCCAAAAGCAGTTTCAGTGGAGATGAGAAAAAGAGCTTGAGAGGGGGTGGGAGGTGAGGGGGAAGAGGCAGTGAGTGTAGACCAGTGTGTCTCAGAGTGTGACCTTGAACCAGCTGCAGCACCACCACCTGGGAACTTGTTAGGAATGAGAATTCTCCAGCCCCAGCCTGGACCTGAGTCTGAAACTCAAGGTGGGGGAGGTCTGGCAGTATGTATTGTAACAGGCCTCAAGATGATTCAAATACCCACTAAAGTTAGAGAACCACCTGTCCAGTAATTTAAAAAGAAGTGAAGGAAAGCTTATTGTCTTTTATGTAGAACAGAAGATACTATAGGTGCTCCTGATTTGACGGGAATGATGCAATAAAGAGACAGGACGAGGCCCCAGGTGAGCACTGTATGCAGGAGTGAAGTTCTGAGGAGGGGGTGGTGGAGGGACAGGGTCCACGAGGGGCGCTGGTCTTGTTTGGGCAGAAATGCTTCATCCATCAGAACAGAAGAGAAGACAAAGACTGAAGAGGATGAGGTGGGAACAGTGGTGGATTTGATGGTGGGGGAGAATCAGGGAGTTATTATCTGACTCAATTTTCTCAGGGAAGTAAAGATAAGGTCAAAAGCTGAGAAACTGGCTTATTGAAAGATGGGCTAAAGAGAAGAGATAAAATTGTCATCTCAAAGAGGGGGAAAGGAATTTAACAAGAAAATGTGGAAGCCTTGCTCATCAGAGTTGCAATCTCATTTGACGTTTGCATCATTAAAGATAGCCCAATCAACACAGCTGTGTTACTTTCTCCAACAGTCTTCAGCTGCTCTCCTGAAGGCAGGAATAGGTGTGCAGAGAACTATGCTTCAACCAGCATTGGGGTTTAGCCAAATGAGTTGGATTGGCCAGGAGAAAGAGACAAGGAAGTTCAAATTCTTTGCAAAGGAGTGATGATAATGTCAGACTGTTAAGTCCCAGTTTAACAAGGAAGGAAGTAAGAGTGAAGGCACAGTGAGGGGGACTGGAAAGTGGGAGTGTGTAGACTGGAGGTCTTAGGCAAAAAATTGCTGGAGGGGGGATATTTGAATACATGATTTGGAAGAGGTGCTCAGAGACAAATGCTTGAGATCAAGATTTCAGGGGTGATATAGTTACTGAGGCTGACCAGCACAAGAGTGATGCTAAGGTGGTAGAAAAAGAGACAGAGATTTAGGGCAGCACCTGTGGTTCAGTGGGTAGGGCGCTGGCCCCATATACCAAGGGTGGCCGGTTGGAACCCAGCCCTGGCCAAACTGCAACAAAAAAATAACTGAGCATTATGGTGGGCGCCTGTAGTCCCAGCTACTTGGGAGGCTGGGGCAAGAGAATCACCTAAGTCCTGGATTTGGAGGTTGCTGGAGCCATGATGCCATAGCACTCTATCGAGGGCAATAAAGTTAGACTCTGTCTCCAAAAAAAAGAGAGAAACAGAGATTTAGACCAAGAAGTCTAGTGTCTGGGATGGTTCATCCAGGTGGATAATTACTTTTGATCAGAATTTTAGGGATGGTGTTAGGGCCCATGATGGTGGTAGAAAATCTATTTTTGGGGGGGCTACCATGATGTTTCATATGATGTAATTTGTATGTCACCAAATCCACTATGCTTTTCCCCTTTGCTTTTATCTTGCCTTTCAATACTTTACTTTCTCATTTTTTTTTCTATTCCACTTTAAAAAGTTGCTTTGTTCTCATTATAAAAGTAATATTAGTTCATTACAGAAAATAGAGGCAAACAAAAGGAAATTTTCTTTTTTTTTTTGAGACAGAGTCTCATTATGTCACCCTCAGTAGGGTGCTATGGTGTCACAGCTCACAGCAACCTCCACCTCTTGGGCTTAAGCGATTCTCTTGCCTCAGCCTCCCAAGTAGCTGGGACTACAGGTGCCCGCCACAATGCCTAGCTATTTTTTGTTGTTGTTGAAGTTGTTTAGCAGGCCCAGCCAGGTTCGAACTCACCACCTTCAGGGTACGTGGCTGGCACCGTAACCCATTATGCTATGGGAACCAAGCCACAAAAGGAAATTTTTAAAAAGGAAGAAAAGAGAAAGGAAAACACACTCATCATCCCATCCAACTAGTGTTAGCACCTCGGTATACATCCTTCCAAACCCTTTTCTACACATATGTATGCTGCTGCACACACGTATATGTTTTTCACCAGGATCACACTATCTAGTCTTAGTAACCTAGTCTTTTAAACCTGATTTCAAAAGTAAAAAAAATTGTAAAAATAGATCTTTTTTAATATTTTGGTATATTTCCTTCCAGATTCTTCTATGCACATAGAAGAATGCACATAGCTGAGATTACACATATACATATTACACACATGTGTATGTATAAACTGCACATTTATACACATATATAATATCATTAGAATAACTAAAATTATTTAGTTATGTTTTGTGATATTTTATTTAACCCCTTCCCATCCTTTCTGTTTTTCCTTTTTCCCTGGAGCAGCCTGCCAGGGGCGTGCTTTCACATATGTTGACCAGACCTGGGAAACTTGAGGATTAGCAAGAACTTTAAAAGTCACAGTTCCCTAGGAATGGATAATTTAATTTCACACTCCTTCTCCCCTGCTCTGCTTGGGAAAATAACATAGCCCACGAATGCAGAGATTTTATTTAACAGATATCCAAAGACTAAATTTGACTTAATGTTTCTGAAGTTTCTCTTCCAGCACTGAAATCCACTTTGAATCACAGTGGCAGATTCTAGACAGGCAGACACTTAACGTGAAATCACAACAACCTCAGTGATTATCAATCATGCTCATCTTTACAAAGCGTTTCACTAAGCTCGGCACCCATAGCACAGTGGTTATGGTGCCAGCCACATACACTGAGGGTGGCTGGTTTGAACCCGGCCCAGGCCAGCTAAACAACGACAATTGCAACAAAAAATAGCTGGGCATTGTGGCAGGAACCTGTAGTCCCAGCTACTTGGGAAGTTAAAGCAAGAGAATTGCTTAAGCCTGAGAGTTTGAGGTTGTTGTGAGCTGTGACGTCACAACACTCTACCCAGGGTGATGTGGGGAGACTGTCTTAAAAACAAAAAAACAAACAACAACAAAAAAAAACACAAAGTACTGATTCTAATATTACCTGCAGTGTTTCCAGTATTTTTTCTTTTCTTTTTATTACTTAACTATTCACATTATCTTGATATTCACAAGTCCTTAAAGTAAGGTAAGCTGCCATTATGCTAGCTTCCCTATGAGGAAATGGAGTGTCACAAGCTTGCCTAAGGACCACAACTGAAAAGTGGCACAGGTTGACTCAGGCCCAGGTCCTTGGTCATCACCAAGTTCATAGTCTCTCCAGGTTCAGAACTCAGCCTAGGGGGTTTTCTCAGATTGAGTGACTGTGGTTCCTATGCTGGTCAGGCACCTTCCCCTGTATTATGGAGGTTGATTTTAATGTGTTTTCCAGAATAAATATAAATAATGCTGCTGAGTGTAGCCATTGGTGACTTTATCTCTGCAGAGATAGGTTACTCTAAACATTATCCCTAACCCTTATTTCCCCTGAATATCAGGCTGTGTGAGATAAGAAGAGAGAAAAAAATAAAGGGTGAGATGTGACTAAGTGGTGGGACCTGGAGGCGTGTCACAAATTCACAGCATATCACCACGAAGTGGTCTATAGGGTGTCACCATAAAGTCTGCTTCAAGCTGACCTGACGCTCCAAGGGGCACAAAGATGTCCACATGACCCCCTTCTTCTTCAGAAGCCACAAAGCTTCCTAATTTCTCCCAGAAATTTCTCACTTCAGGCCTCAGCAAATTCGTAATACCAATTTTATAGCCTGAGGAAAAAAAAATTAAAATGTTGTATTAGTTTGTCATATTATCAAAATGGAAACTATTAGCCATTTGTGAAAATGCAACCACAAATTCAAAAAGGCAGTATCTGCCTGTAAGACCACGAGCTCTAAGGCACCTCTGCTTCACACGGCACCATGGCAGGGCTGTAGTATCGCCGTGGACCCCTGGACGCTGCGCACTGAGGTTTAGGACACCGCATTTCTGCCTCTGCCGGGCAGTGATGTGAGTTACCAGGATCCTGCAGGGTTTGGGGTGGATGCCGGTGAAGTCCGCGGATTTTGCAACCAAGTTCCAAAGTAGAAATGTTTCCCACCACCATCAGTCAAAAAACAAGTAATTCAGAGCAGGAATAAGGCTCCCAGAGGTGGGGAACACCACTGAGCTCTCCTTCCCCCTACTTCCTAGGAATTCAGTGCGATAACTCCACTGAGCTGCCCGGGTCTGGACCCAAAGGAGTCCTGGACGCTCCGCACCTCTTCACCCCAGGGACAAATGAAAACAAAGTCAGGCACAAGAACTCTGCCTTTTCACTGCATTCCATCCGGAGGTCTACCTTCACCACGGAAAAATCTCGTCGTGTCATGGGGTAAGAAATTTTGCTTGGAAATTGTTTTTAAAGAAAAGAATGTTGGGGAGCCACCACGGTTATTTAGAAGAAAACTGCGTTTTCTTTGGCGGTATTTTGTTATTGTTATTATTGCTTTTTTAAAAAAACAGGGCAGTGCCTGTGGTTCAGTGGGTAGGGCGCCAGCTCCATATACGAGGGTGGCGGGTTCAAACTAGGCCCCGGCCAAATTGCAACAAAAAATATCTGGGCGTTGTGGCGGGCGCCTTTAGTCCCAGCTACTCAGGAGGCTGAGGCAAGAGAATCGCCTATGCTCAGGAGCTGGAGGTTGCTGTGAGCTGTGTGATGTCACAGCACTCTACAGAGGGCGATAAAGTAAGACTCTGTCGCTACAAAAAATAAATAAATAAATAAAAAGGGCTAGGGACAGTGGCTTACATCTGTAATCCCAGCACTTTGGCAGACCAAGGTAGGAGGATTGCTTGAGGCTAGAAGTTCAAAACCAGCCTGTATAAGGCCATGTGTCTACAGAAAAAGAAAAAAATTAGTAGGGCATGGTGGCATATGCCTATATTCCCAGCTACTCAGGGGGTGGGGCAGGAGGATCCTTTGAGCCCAGGAGCTCAAGGCTGCAGTGAACCACAATTGCACCACCCCACTCCAGCCTGGTTGACAAAAAAATAATAAAGAAGTAGAAGGAAGGAGGGAGGGAGGGAGAGAGGAGAAAGACACAGAGAGAGAGAAAGAGAGAGGGAAAAGCAAGGCAAGTCAGAGTTTATAAATCTTTAACTGTAGAACAAAAAGGCTGAGATCAGGAAACTCGCATAGGCCACTCCATATGAGGTAAACTTACCACTGTCAGAGCTCTACCATTTAGAGAAGAGTCACCAGGTAATTAATTATAAATTTACTCCCTGAAATAGTTCCTGTGTTTTACTTTAGGGAACTGTATAAAATTGATGTGGAGCATAATTTGCTCTAGGTATAGTTAAACTAAACAAGGAAAGCTAAAAGCAATGTAAAGTTTAGCAATGTAAAGCTAAACAAAAAAGCAATTAATTTTTGCCAATGTAAGTTTTGCTGAAACTTCCATGAAAGCTGAGTTCTAGACACAGAGACGGCATTTGATGGGCACCTCAGGGACTCATCCTGTTTTTGTTGGTTCCCTGCCAGTTATATCCTGGACCTTCTTGTTCCCTCCTTCTGTAGTCCCACACAGATGGAAGATTTCATGTCAGTAAAATTAAAAACAATTCTACTTTAAATATAACCAAGAAAAGATCCAAGTTATAAGGCAAAGTCGAAACTAGAAGTTTACTTCTAAAACATTTCATTATTGCCTTTCTTGCCATAAAAGTAACCACTGAGATTTTTGAAATCATTTCAAAAATAACAGGCAAATGACAGTGATTTTTTTTTTTTTACCTCTGCAGTGTAACAAATGCTATGAGGGCTCACCAATTTATAGATCTCAGTATTTTCTATTTAAATTGCTTCGCTTTCATCACACTTAAAACTTTTGTGCATCAAAGGACACAATCAACATAGTGAAAAGGAAATCTATGGAATGGGAAAAAATATTTGCAAATAATATATCTAATTAGAGGTTAACATCCAGAATATATAAACTCCTACAATTCAATAATGAAAAACATCAGATAATCTAACTTTAAAAATATACAAAGAGGGCGGCGCCTGTGGCTCAACGAGTAGGGCGCCGGCCCCATATACTGACGGTGGCGGGTTCAAACCTGGCCTTGGTTGAACTGAAAAACAGAAAAACAACCGGGTGTTGTGGCGGGCACCTGTAGTCCCAGCTACTCGGGAGGCTGAGGCAAGAGCATCGCCTAAGCCCAGGAGTTGGAGGTTGCTGTGAGCTGTGTGACGCCACGGCACTCTACCGAGGGGGATAAAGTGAGACTCTGTCTCACTTAAAAAAAAAAAAATGTACAAAAAGCTTAATATCTCACATGCATTGGAATAGCTACTATTAAAAAACAAGCAAACAGAAAATAACAAGTACTGTCAAGGATGCAAAGAAACCTGAAGCTTTGTGCATTGTTGGTGGGATTGGGAAATGATGCAATTGCTGTGAAAAATAGTGTGGAGGTTTCTCAAAGAATAAAAATGAAGCCACATATGATCCAATAATACCGCTGGTATATATCCTAAGGATGGCAAGCAGGATGGCAAAGAGGTACTTGCACATCCATGTTCATAGCAGCACAGTTTATAGTAGCCAAGAGGTGGAAGCAATCCAAGTGTCTCTGAGCAGATGAAAGGATGAGCAAGATGTGGGATGTAAATACACTGGATATTACTCACCGGTAAGGAAGGAAATTCTGTCACACACTACAACACGGATGAAACTTGTGGACATTATGTTAAGGGAAAAAAACCAATCTCAGAAAGACAAATACTGTGAATTTCCATGCAGGATCTAGTACTCAAATTCATAGAAACAGAATTGTGATTGCCAAGGGTTGTGCGGTAGGGTGAGGGAAAGGAAGTTGTTTTTTAGTGGGCACAGAATTTCAGTTTTGCCAGATGAAAATCTTCTATAGAGGTGGCGCCTGTGGCTCATCAAGTAGGACGCCGCCCGTATACCAAAGACGGCGGGTTCAAACCCGACCTTGGCTGAACTGGAAAACAGAAAAATAGCCGGGCATTGTGGCGGGCACCTGTGGTCCCAGCTACTTGGGAGGCTGAGGCAAGAGAATCGCCTAAGCCCAGGAGTTGGAGGTTGCTGTGAGCTGTGTGACGCCACGGCACTCTACCGAGGGCGATAAAGTGAGACTCTGTCTCTA
>CAUYON010135157.1:0-10072 GCA_963573935.1 Arctocebus calabarensis | reverse complement strand
CAGGGACAT
The DNA here is from genome assembly GCA_963573935.1 of Arctocebus calabarensis. Lineage (NCBI taxonomy): Eukaryota > Metazoa > Chordata > Mammalia > Primates > Lorisidae > Arctocebus > Arctocebus calabarensis. Next base: position 10,063 of record CAUYON010135157.1, on the reverse strand, counting down.
TCTTTTTTGTTTTTTTTTTTTTTTGAGGCAGAGCCTCAAGCTGTCACCCTGGATAGAGTGCCATGGCATCACAGCTCACAGCAACCTCTAATTCCTGGGCTCAAGCGAGTCTCTTGCCTCTGCCTCCCAAGTAGCTGGGACTACAGGCGCCCGCCACAACGCCCGGCCATTTTTTTTTTTTTTTTTGGTTGCAGCCGTCATTGTTGTTTGGTGGGTCTGGGCTGGATTCGAACCCGCCAGCTCAGGTGTACGTGGCTGGCGCCTTAGCCCGTTGAGCCACAGGCGCCGAGCTGGGGACATTCTTTTTAAGACAAAAAAGCCACTTCAAGGCACTTTCTGTAGGCAAACCTAGGGCAATTTGAGCATCAAAACAACTAAAGATAATAACAGATAATAATCCACTAAACATGAGAATCTGGGAGTCCACCGCATAAACGGATGAGTGAGTGATGTGAGCCTGGAAAGCTCTCCCTCACCATGAGTGCCGCGAGCTAGAGGAGTGGTGCCATTAGGACACTACTGTTGGCAGCCACCATAGTCCAGGAAGAGCTAAAAGGTATATGAAATCATCTCTCCATGAAACATTTATGAATTCAAAGGGGTAAAAAAATCAGTCAACTGTTCTTTGTGGTGGATTAGAGATGTTCATCAGTCATTTTATTTTTCTGTGTGTTTAAATTTTTAATAAAAATTGAGGGAGGAGCTGGGTGGAGTGTCTCATGCCTGTAATCCTAGCACTCTGGGAGGCTGAGGTGGGTGGATTGCCTGAGCTCACAGGTTCAAGACCAATCTGAACCAGAGCAAGACCTAATCTCCAAAAATAGCCAGATTTTGTGGCGGGCACCTGTAGTCCCACCTACTTGAGAGGCTGAAGCAAGAGAATCACTTGAGACTAAGAGTTTGAGGTTGCTGTGAGCTGTGACGCTATGGCACTCTAGCAGGGACAACAAAGTGAGACTCTGTCTCAAAAAAAAATTGAGGGAAAAAATATTTATTGAACACAAAGAGAAGGAAAAAACTTGACAGTGGAAAAATCTGGCATGTGCCATCTTTATGAAGACAAAATGATCACCATTAGTTGTAGGACAGAGATGGCTTGGCACCTGTAGATCAAGCAGCTAAGGTGCGAGCCACATACACTAGAGCTGGCAGGTTTGATTCCAGCCCGGACCTGCCAAACAACCATGACAACTACAATCAAAAAAAAGAAAAATAGCGTTGTGGCGGATGCCTGTAGATCCAGCTACTTGGGAAGCTGAGGCAAGAGAATTGCTGAAGCCCAGGAGTTGGAGGTTGCTGTGAGCTGTGATGCCACAGCACTATACCCAGGATGATAGCTTGAGGCTCTGTCTCAAAAAAAAAGGGGGGGGGCAGCGGCACCTGTGGCTCAAAGGACTAGAGTGCTGGCCGGCCCCATATGCTGGAGGTAGCAGGTTCAAACCCAGCCCTGGCCAAAAACTGCAACAAAAAAAAAGGAAGAAAGAAAAGTTTTAGGACAGAAATATCAGGTGCCACTAAGAGATCACAAGGAGGAAAACACAGCGTATGTGATGTGCATTCCCAGGTCTAATCACGAGAAATCGCTGGCCAAATACAAACCGAGGGGCATTCTACAAAAGGACTGGGCTGGCCAGCTGCAATGGCTCATGCCTGTAATCCCAGTTCTTTGGGAGCTCAATGTGGGAGGCATTGCTTGAGACCAGGAGTTCAAGACCATCCTGGGCAACATATCAAGATCCCATCTCTACAAAAGAAATGAAATCTGTATGTCAAAAATATCTGCACTCTCATATTCACAATATGAATATTCATAAGAGCCAAGATATGGAATCAGATGAAAAGGTAGAGAAAATGTGATATGTGTACACAATGGAATATTACTAACGAATAGAGTGAGATGCTGCCATTTGCAGCAGCCCGGGTGAAGATGAAGGGCATGTGTTAAGTGAAATAAACCAGACAGAGGCAGACAAATATCACATGATCTCATTCATATGTGGAACCCAGAAAACTTGATCTCATAGAAGTAGAAAATAGCATAGTGAGGAGGCTGGGGAGAGGTGGAGAGAGATTGTTCAGTGGGTACAAAGTACGGTTAGATGGGAAGAATAAGTTCTGTGTCCCATTACACAGAAGAGTGACCTTGCTTGACGATACTGTGTATTTCAAATAGCTAGAAGGGAGGATTTTGAATGTTCTCACTACAAGTGATAAATGTGTGCGGTGGTGTGTGTGCTGAATACCCTGACTTGATCACTACGCAGTGCATACTGGCATAACCCCAGAAATATGTATCATTATCATGTGCCAATTAAAAACAAAATTAAGAAATAGAGAAGAAAAGAGAAAAAACTGAGGTGAGCCCCACTATTTCCCAGACTTTCTGCCTGTACATAATGTCCAGACCGTGACACCAGGAAGAGAAACCCGAGCAGCCCAGCAATCTTGCTGAGTTGAAGAGACAGAGGTCCAAGTGTGGAGCAGCCAAGACAACTATTAATGGAATTAACAAAAGGGGCCAGGCACAGTGGCTCATGCTTGTAATCTCAGCACTTTGGGAGGCCAAGGTGGGAGGATTGCTTGAGGCCAGGAGTTTGACACTAGCCCTAAAAAAGTAAAAACAAAAATTTGTTTGACATGGTGGTACACACCTGAGGTCCCAGCTACTTTCGAGGAGGAGACAGGAGGATCTCTCTCTCTCTTTTTTTTTTTTTGAAACAGAGTCACACTATGTCACCCTTTGTAGAGTGTTGTGGCATCACAGCTCACAGCAAGCTCAAACTCTTGGGCTTAAGCGATTCTCTTGCCTCAGCCTCCCAAGTAGCTGGGACTACAGGCCCCCACCACAACACCCAGCTATTTTGTTGTTGTTGTTGCAGTTTGGCCGGAGCCTGATTAAAACCCACCACCCTCGATATATGGGGCTGGTGCCCTACTCAACGCCCTGGCTGTTTTTGTTGTTGTTGAAGTTGTCATTATTGTTTAGCTGGCCCAGGCCAGGTTTGAACCTGCCAGCCTCGTTGTATGTGGCTGGCAGCATAACCACTGTGCTACAGGTGACGAGCCACTTTGAGGCTACAGTGAGCCATGATGGAACCACTGCTCTCCAGACTGAGCAACAGAGCATGGCAGCTGGTGGTGGGGACTGCTTGATAAAGGAGAAAGAAGGAAGAGGTGACTCATAGCCTGAGAAAAATCAGGCAGGAGTATAAACTGACCAGCAATGACAAAGATGACAGAGTTTTTGAAATTGTCTTTTTAAAATGGCATCCAACTAACAGTCTTTGATGAAATTTCAAGATGACATCACCCGATCCAGCAGGAAGCAGTTAGATTGAGTCTTCGCCCCTTTTCCCTAACAGCAGTCAGGGTTTCTACTCGGAGAGGGAGAATTGATGCCGGACATTTGGCACCCTGGCCAGCTCAGTGGAGCTGGCAGACCTGCCTCCTCCTCCTTGGTGGTGTTGGTGCTGCAGCAGCCAGCTGAAGAACCAGCGAGCTCAATGACTGGCAAGGAGGGGGACCTCCAACCCCCACCAGAGGAACCAATAACCAAAAAGGCCGGACAACTGCTGAGGAGTCACCTGTGCCTCGATGTCTCCTTCACTTTGCACTTGGGACTAAATGTGGAACCCCATTCCCTATGCCTAGGTCAGTTTCATGTGAATTTCCTGGGCCTCAATTCCATGAATGGACTGTGTCCATTCATTGATGCATTCATTCACTTTGCCGGGAGGGGACTGTGTGTTTGTTCATTGATCCATTCATTCACCTTGCAAAAAAAAAAAAAAAAAAACAGCCTAATGAGTCCATTCCAGAGACTTACTGGTCCTCTCTGAAGTGATAAATTCAGCTTATGCAAGGTGATTATAAAATATGATAGTGATAGTGTTGGGCTTCAGAATCAGGATGCTTGAGGTAGGATTCTAGCACCTCGACTTTTTCTCTTTGTGATCCACCGATTTTTACCTAAACCAATTTTTAAAATGGGTAGAATAATAGTATTCACTTTAAAGGTAGGTTTCCAAATTGAAGGTAAGTTACAAGGATTAAGTGAAGTTAAAACGAAATGCAACGTGCTTAGAATAGTGTCTTGCACATAGTGTACACTCAGTAGAAGAGGAATTAAGAAAAAAGGAAATGGGGAAGAAATCTTGAGCTTTTCCCCTCCTTCTCCCATTTCCTGCCTGTACTTCTCAGTAGCCAAGGCCAGTAACAAACTAGCCAGAATCTGGGGCTGTCATCTTAGAATTCTGTCTCCTAAGGATCCACGAGTTTGTTTTCCTGCTTGCCATTTTTTAATCGTGGTCATAGCTTCACTGCTACTGCATTTCACTCTTTTAGTTGTAAGTTCGTAGACATAAGGATAATATCATTTTCGAGTTGAAACTCCAGTAGAACTTTCTTCCCCCAATTTTTAATTTAAGTAGATTTAGAGGGTTCAAGGTAATTATTGTTACCTAGATGAATTGAACGATGGAGAAGTTTAGGCTTTTAATTTACCTATCATCTAAATAGTGTAAATTATACCTAATAGATAATTTTTTTTCTTCAACAACTCTCTCCCATTCTCTCTTCTGAGTCTCTAATACTCATTAAGTCACTTTATATGAACATGCAGACCCTCCAATTAGCTCCCACTTAACTGAGAACACGGCAATATCAGTCCTGAGTTACTTTACTTAGAATAATGATGTTCAGTTTCATTCAAGTTTCTGCAAAAGATATTATTTCTTTTGTTCATAGCTAAGTAGTATTCTGTAGTAAATATACCTACACCACATTTCCTCTATCCACTCGTCAATAAATGGGCCCTTAGGTTGATGCCATATCCTTGCAGTTGGAGATTATGCTGCAATAATCGTACAATTACCTGTGTCTTGTTTTTCTTTGTGTAGATCCCCAGCAGTGAAATGGTTGAATTGAACTATAGATCTACTTTTAGGTCTCTCAGAAATCTGCACTATTTTCTACAGATGTACTAATTTACATTCCCAACAATGCGTATAAATGTTCTCTCTTCACCAGATCTGAGCCAACATCTGTTCTTTTTTTGCCTTTGTAATAATGGTGATTCTAACTGGAGTAATATGGTGTCTCATTGTGCTTTTAATATGTGTTTCATATTGCCAATGTGTTTCCCTGATCATTAGGGATGTTGAGCATTTTCTCATATGTTTGTTGGCCACTGGCATCTTCTTTTAGAAAATGTCTATTCATGTCCTTTGCCCACTTACTAATGGTGTTAATTGTTTTTTCTTCTTGGTAATTTGTTCCTGTAGATTCTAAACACTAGTCTTTTGTCAGATGTATAGGTTGCAAATATTTTCGCTCATTCTTGGAATTGTCTATTTACTTTGTTGATCATTCCTTTTGCTGTGCAAAACCTTTTTAGTTTAAAAAGTCTCATTTATCTATTTTAGTTTTTGTTGTATAATATTTGGTTTGGGGGACTTGGTTATAAATTCTTTGTCTAGGCAAATATTAGAATGAGTTTTTCCTAAGTTTTTCTCAACAGTTTTTATGGTGTCAGGTTTTCCATTGAAGCTTTTCACCCATTTTGAGTTAACTTTTGTATGTGGTGAGAGACAGTCCTCCAGCTTCAGTCTTCTGCATGTGGCTGTCCAACTTTTCCAGCACCATTGTTTGAATAAGGGGTATTTTCCCCAGTTGGTTCTAGATGTATGGTTTTACTCTATCATATTTCATTGATTTGGGGGCCAACTTTTATACCAGTACCATGCTGTTTGGTTAACATAGCCTTGTAGTATAATTTGAGATTGAATAAAGTGATACGTCCAGATTTGTTATTTTTGACTAAGATTGCTCTGGCCAATTGGGCTCTTTTTCAATTCTATACGAAATTTAGAATTTTTTTTCCAATTCTGTGAAAAATGACATTTGTATTTTGATGAGAGTTGCATTGAATCTGTAAATCACTTTGGGCTGTAGAGACATTTTACAGATATTTGTTTTCCAATACATGAGCATGTGACGTTTTTCCATTAGTGTCATCTCTTTTCCATTTTTAAATTCACAGACATTAATTTTGTAAACTCAAACTTGACTCAAGTCCTTTATCAATTCTAGGAGTCTTTTGGAGGAAACATGAGGGTTTTCTAGACATGAGATCATATCCTTGGGATATTCTGACTTCCTTTTTTTCCAATTTGGATGCCCTTTATTTCTTTCTCTTTCCTGATTTCTCTGGCTACGGCTTCCAGTACTATGTTGAATAGAGTGATGACAGTGGGGACCCTTGTCTTGTCCCACTTCTTAGGAGAAATACTTTCAACTTTACCCCATTCAGTATGAAAGCTGGCTGCAGAGTTGCTACCTGTGGTTTTTATTCTTTTGAGGTATATTCCTTTTATGTCTAGTTTGTTAAGGGTTTTTTCTTAAAGGGGTACTGGATTTTTATTGCATGCTTTTCTATTTTTTTTTGTTTTTAATTCTGTTTATGTGGTGAATCACATTTCTTGATTTGTGTATGCTGAATTATCCTTGAATCCCTGGGATGAGCCCCACTTGATCATGGTGAATTATTTTTTTGATTTGTTGTTGGCTTCATTTTGCTAGTATTTTGTTGAGAATTTTTGCATCTGTGTTCATGAGGGACATTTTTGTGTAGTTTTTTTGGGGGGGAGGTTGCTGCTGTATCCTTTCCTGGCTTTGGTATTGGTATGATATGGCTTTGTAGAAGGAGTTAGGGAGGGCTCCCTCCTTTTGGATGCTATGAAAAAGATTCAGTAGAGTAGATTCCAGTTTTTCTTTGTAGGTTTGGGAGAATTCAACTGTGACTCTGCCTGGTCCTGGGCTTTTTTGTTGTTGGGTGGTTTTTAGGTTTCGGTAGATCTTTTTTATTTTTAATCTGAATAAATGCCATAAGAATGATGCATACTCAAGTACAGAGCAATGCAGAGGGAGAACAGTGAAGTATTTGAGATGGACAATAAAAGATGATTAGTTTCTTTTTTCCCTACAACTATATTTTGAAGCATTTTTAAAAAGGAAATTCTATATGAATATACTCTTTCTAAAAAAATTCAAGTAATACAAATTATAGCTAAATGTACCTTTATTTACAAATATCTATTACAAAAATTTCCAAAACATTTCCAAAATACTCTCTACATGTTGAGAGGTGCTGTAAAATTTGTTAATGAATATTTTTGTAAATAAAGTTCATTTAGCTATAATTTCCCATTTTCTCTATGCATGGTGACTTCAGGGCTAACTTTTGGGACACCCTGTATGATACACACTCAGAGGTGTATCTGCTGTAGCTGTGCACATCCTAACTGCAGCTCATCTAGCAGGCTGTCTATGTCAATTTCCAACTTCCTTCTTAGTGATTGATGCCTCCTGTAAAAAATGTTGTGAAAAGTTTCCTTTTGATTGTCATTGTCCGTGTGTAGGGCAGAGAGAATGAATGACTTTAATTTTTAACAGTGTGAAAATTTCTTTGTATAACTTATTTTTTAAAAGAGCTCTTCCACGGGCGGTGCCTGTAGCTCAAAGGAGTAGGGCTCCAGCTCCATACATCAGAGGTAGTGGGTTCAAACCTGGCCCCGGCCAAAAAAAAAAAGCTGTAAATGAGCTCTTCTACCATGTAAGGACAATAGTTTGCAACTGGGAGAGGGTCCTTACTGGAATCTGACCATGCTGGCACCTTCATCTTGGTTGCAGAACTGTGAGAATTAAATTTCCAACATTTGAAAACTATAAATAAATTAATCAATTAATTAAAAGATACATACATTATCCCTCTACTGCTCCTGGGTTACTGATTATATATGTGCTGCTCAAGAGTTGGTGCTTCTGATGTTCATTATATCTTCTTACCATAAAGCTTTTAAAAGAATTAATAATACCCATTCATATAAGCAATGCCATTTTACAAATTTTACAAATACTTCTTGATTAGCTTAAGGGTATCTATTTAAAGACTAGTTTTGTTAATTCTAAAAAACCTTCCAAAATTTAAAGAAAGTTTTATCATACATGTTTCCCCTGGTAACTTGTTAACAAATGGAATTATTTCAAGACCATGACCATTTTAAAAGTTGAAACCTAAGCCAGGGTTCACTTACATCTTTGTTTTTCTGTGAACAACAAAAAAAATTATTTGTTTTCTTCCCCAATGTTTGTTTTCTTTCTCCCTAGGCAACCACGTAGTATTTTTCTTAAAAGATAGTATACAAATATGTAATTTCTATGCAATAATGCATTTTTTTGAGATTAGTCTCCAACAATGTGGTGGAAATATATTGTTTTCCTGTTAAGATCTTAAGTGTTCAAAATGACTAACAATAGACCTTCTATTGACGAATACAGTGGTGCATTTGTAAAATTAGTTATTTGGTGTGGTAATCATTGTAAGAGAAAGCAACCATAAACAGGACAAATCTTGCTTTTTTGTGTGGAAAAATGTAAATTTAACTTTTGCATTCAAAGAAACTGGCAAAAAATCACAAATGTGTGGTTTCACTCTGACGTGAAATCTCTTTGCTATGAGGAGTCACTGTAGGACAAAACGTATTTAGATAACAAATGACTTCAAGGAGTAATACAAGTTTATCTAAAACCACCCACGTTTGTGTCACCAACAATCCAAATATATGTTGAGATGATGAGTAAGACCAATAATGTGATTTTTTTCACTACTAGAGGAAGACAAAATTCAGATCACAGCCATAACCTCTTGACATTTGTGAATGTCAGATTTTAGCCTTACAGTTACCCCAATTAAATAATAGCATGATGGATATATAAACAATTGCATTCATTCCCCTCTTTTGCAGACATTCTAATTTTTTCCAGGTTAGATCCAGTGTGTTTACAAACCATTGATGCCTGGAATTTAGTTGTGGTAGCTTATTCACTTCAGTAGCAAAGTAGATCAAGGGACATTTACTAGGTTCAAGTGACTCAGGTGAAAAAATTGTGTAAATGTATTATTTTCATATATCAAATATATCTGAAGTATAAGGAGCTAGAATGTGAAGCTCATCTAATGGAATATTACTTTTAAAACCTCAGCCACAAAATTTGTTTGGGTAATTCTCAGAAGGTATTCCTCAGAAAGGTAGCAAATTGGCACCTTGCCAACTTCTGTTGACAAGTTACATGTTGAGAACAAACAGCATCTGCCTGGCGAGCTTGTCCACCCACCTACACTATTAGTTTTTTCTTCTAAAATAAAACTACAGAAGCTTTACTTGCAGTTTGATGCATCATTATGCATATTTATTGGTTATTATTTATTGTTTGTTATCACAATATGAGAATTTTCATAATGCTACAAGTTCTTGGAGAATAGACTCTTAAAAATTTTGTACTTGTATTTTTATTAAATAATTAGACATGTGAAATGGTGTGTTCCCTTTTAAATATATTTACTAGGAAGCTCTATGTCTACGTTCATAATGAACTTTTTGTTCCTTCTGTTGTCAGTGCTGTAGTTGAAATGTTTCTTCCAAGAGTCATGTTGAAATCTAATTGCCATTGTGATGATATTACGAGATGGGACCTTCAAAAGGTGATAAGATGATGAGGGCAGAGCCTTCATGAATGGATTAACACTAGTATTGTGCAGACAGACTTGGATGGAATGTTAGGATATGTGGGATTTAATCCAGAAACCAGTGCAGCTTTGGAAGGTTAGGATAGATCTCTGAAGAGAATAGAGTCACTGTCTCAGATAAGATTTCAAAGAATCAAGTAAGGAGAGTAATGGCACAGAGAGCTTTGGCAATAGAGAAAAGGTAAAGTTAAGGTTCTTAATTTAGACTTAAAGTTGTAATTCAAAAATGAAAAAAGAGAAGCCCAAATGCCCATTGACCCATGAATGGATTAATAAATTGTGGTACATGTATACCATGGAATACTACGCAGCCTTAAAGAAAGATGGAGACTTTATCTCTTTTGTGTTTACATGGATGGGGCTGGAACATATTCTTCTTAGCAAAGTGTCTCAAGAATGGAAGAAAAAGTATCCAATGTACTCAGCCCTAATATGAAGCTAATTTATGGCTTTCATATGAAGGCTATAACCCAATTA